>JAJPUD010001683.1:335114-362672 GCA_023553655.1 Myrmecobius fasciatus | reverse complement strand
GGGCAAGTCACTTAACCCCAATTGCCTCAGCAATTGGGGTTAAGTGACTTGCCCAGGGTCACACAGCTAGGGAATGTTAAGTGTCTGAGACCAGATTTGAACTCAGGTCCTCCTGACTTCAGGGCTGGTGCTCTAACCACTGCGCCACCTAGCTGCCCCCACAGAATGTGAAATCTTTAAGAGTAAGAAATGTCTTTATAGTCTTAGTATTTGCCCAGTGAAACACTTATTGCATGAAACACTTATTAATGTTTTGATGACTGACTCTCATTGCAAAGGGAATCATTATTAATATAGAAGGTCAACTAGATGTCTTCTGGAGTATCTTCTGAATATGAGCTTATATAATATTATATATAGAAGTATAGGTAATAAAAAATATATGTACACACATACATACACATATACATATATGCAAAAAACCTCTGATAGCTTCTACCACATACTAATCTATTTTAACCTTCTTTAGAACAATCCTCAACACAATGCAATCACTTTTAATCTAAAATTTGGAGCACAAATTGGGAATTCCTTTTATCTTCCATTCCCTTATATCTATTTCTTCATTAGTGGTCTTTATAGTTCTAAAATCTATGATTCTATGATGCTAGAATATAGTTTTCTTAAGAGAAAAAGACTATTCATGGCACATAAGTTGTTGTTCAGTCATTTTCAGTCATAACTGCTATGTAACCCCATTTGGGGTTTTCTTGGCAGATATACTGGAGTGATTTGCCATTTCCCTTTCCAATTCATTTTACAGATGAGAAAATTGAGGCAAATGGGATTAAGTGATTTTCCAAAAGTCACACAGCTAAAAAGTATTTGAGGCCAGATATGAATTCAGGAAGATGAATCTTCCTGATTTCAAGTCTGGAAGTCTATCCACTGCACACATGTAGCCATGCTTTTGTTCATTCATTCATTCACTTAATCTCTCATTCATTCTTTTATTCATTTGTTCTCAACCACAGCAAGAACACAGAAGAGTTAATTTGAAGAACAGTGCCATATAACAGAACTATGGCTATGGCAATTAGTTTATGAATATATTAAACTGCTGCAGAAGCTTCAGTAGTAACAACTAAATGGACAAACAGAAATACATGATTTCTCATCCAGGGTTTCAAAGCTTCAAGGTTCATGCTCAGTTCTGTTCCTGCAACTCTGAGTCAGAGTCCTGCTTTGACACCATGGAGGCTGTGTTACAAATCTAAAACTGGCAGCTGCAGGGGACATATGTGTCAGCATCTGTGTCTCTCCAGTCTCTGTCTCATACCTTTAAAACAATTTTACCTCCTGATTATGATATCACCTCCCTCTGCCTGCTGTTTTCCATGCACTGCATCTTGGAAGGTAAACAAGTAGAAGAAATGACATCAGAATATAACAGTCTTACAAAAATACTAGAATGTACATTTACTTTCTTTTTGATTTACCTATCCAAACTCTCCTCCCTAGCTACCTCAATCCTATCTGTATTGCCCCAAATTAGCACAGTGCCTGGGCTATAGCAATCATTTAATACACATTTTTTCATCCTTTTTTTTCATTCTCTTTCCCTATAGTTCTTCTTTTGTTTGAAATTTAGATCCCTTAACTCTCTGACCTCAGCCTACTTTTCCCGACTTGTTCCACATTTCTCTTTTTCATATACACCATTGTCCAGTCAAACTGGCCTACTTCTTGATCCCCACACATGTTCTATCTTCCAACTCACTGCATTTATTCAGATTTTTTCTCTCGAAAGGAATTCACACTCTCTTCAATTCTGCCTCTGAGAATTCATGGCTCCCTTCTAAATTCATCTCAAGTATCATCTCCAAATGAGGTCTCTCCCATTCTCCTCAAATGTTAGTGCCTTCCTCCAGGGCAATCCTCCGGGATTGCTTTGTATGTATTTTGCATATGCAAATTTTACCTATGCAGTGAACTTGTTTTTTTTCACCTGACAGAAAATTAACACTTCATAGTGATGACTGTCATTTTTGTTTTTGCTATTATCTAGCACAGTGTTTGGCTATTAATAAATGCTTCTTTTTAAAAAGAAAAAAATGTTCATTTAAATACTATATTATTTTTCAAATTACAAGTAAAGATGGTTTTCAACATTCATTTTTGTAAGATTTTGAATTCCAATTTTTTTCTTCCCTCTTCTTTTAGTTCCCCCTTTCCCAAGACAGCAAGCTAATTGATCTAGGTTATATATGTACAATCAGTTTTTAATATATTTCCATATGAGCCATGTTGGGAAAGAAAATAAATGCTTCTTGATTGATGTATTTATTTGTGCATGAATCTTATATCTCCTATTTTTTCTTTGACTAATTCCCCACATTCTCTGTCCCATTTCGTTTGTTTTAAAATTGCAGCCAGCAACAGCTGTTAGATGTTGAGACAATTCAGGAAGGAAGTCAGGGAAAGAAAAGGAGCTGGCTACAAGGTAGCAACATTCCACCTTCTCCCAGTGGTCCAAGCCCCTTTTTCTCCTTCCCCACTTTTCCTGCTCTCTTCTATTCCCTGTGGAAATTTCCCCTTCAGCTAGAGGATTTGCAATCTTGGCTGGGTGCTCTGCATTCTGGCAGGGCTGAGAATAACTGTGTAATGGAAGGGGGATGGGAGAAGTTCAGGGTCTAGTATGATTTAAACAGTGAAATACTACCTTTTGAACAGCATTTTTGACCTGTTTCCTGGGATTCATTGCAAAATGGCTTCATTATATTTATCAAATGTTTGCTACAAAACATATTGCTTTAAAAATCTGATAAGTATTTGTGATCAAATGCAATGAATAAATTGCTGTAATTGTCCAAGCAGTGATATATGGGTCAACTCACCAAAGCTATCTGGGTGCAGAGGATCTTACAAACTCTTTCATCTATCAAATGTTTCCTTCTCCTAATGTCAGCAGTTGGGGTTATCAGCATCATAAACACTATGCAAAGCTTTTGGATTCTTTCTGAGGGACAGGTTGCTACCATTGACTATGTTATCAATCAGAGCATAAAGCACAGCTATAATGTTATCTTTGATTCAGAAGTTCAGTCTGGCAAATGAACTGCTGGGGAATAATGAGTTCTAAGCTTGCTATAACTATAGGCAGTTTTATGCCAGGATGGCTACTGAGTTTTATTAGAGATGACATTGCCCTATATTTGTAGAATTTAAAATCAGAGAACATTTTAAGAAAAACTTAGAGGAGATTAATGATGTTTGAACAGTTTAAATTAGCCAATATGCACTGAAATGAAGCGCCATGAGGTGTATGTATATGTTTATATCTATGGCTATAGTATATATGCATATATTATGTATGTATATATACATGGATATAAAAACATATCATAATATTGTTCAGTCCTGTATGATTATTTGTGACATTATTTGGGATTTTATTGGCAAAGATACTGAAATGGTTTGCTATTTCCTTTTCTAACTCATTTTACAGATAAGAAAACTGAGGCAAATAGGTATAAATGACTTGCTAAGAATCACAGAGTAAATGTCTGAGATTTCTACTCAAATGTCTCTGATCCTAAGCCCATCTACTGTGCCATCTAGCTACCTCAGGGTAGAATTTTTTAAAGTTTGATTTGGGGACCACTGGAGGCCCTCAGGAACCATTCAAGAAGTCCAAGAAGTCAAAACTATTTAAATAATAACGCTAAGACATTTTAATTTCTCCTACAATGATTATCAACAAATATAGGACCTGGTCACTTTAGTTGCACAGTAGATTGGGATCAATCAAATTTGAATTCAATTTCCTCTCTAAATATATATGTGTGTGTGTATACACACACACACACACACACACACACACACAAACAAAGAGACAGAGAGACAGAGGCAGAGAGATACAGAGAGACAGAGACAGAGGCAGAGGCAGAGAGGGACATAGACAAAGACAGACAGAGACAGAAAGACAGACAGAGACAGATAGAGAGAGAAACAGAGAGAGGGAGAGAGAGAGAGAGAGAGAGAGAGAGAGAGAGAGAGAGAGAGAGAGAGAGAGAGAGAGTTATGATGTTATGATCATGGACAAGTGACAGCTTCTTGAAGCCCTAAGTGACTTTTTAAGATAATTGAAGTATAGCAGAACAGTTACTGATCTGCATTTTCAGAGGAAGTGCCTTTATTGGAAGTTCCTTGCCCCAAAGAAATTGCTGGTCTTCCACATGTGCAAAAATGTTTGTGGCAGCCCTTTTTGTAGTGGCAAGAAACTGGAAACGAATGGATGTCCATCAATTGGAGAATGGCTGAATAAATTATGGTATATGAATGTTATGTAATATTATTGTTCTATAAGAAACGACCAACAGGATGATTTCAGAGAGGCCTGGAGAGACTTGCATGAACTGATGCTGAGTGAAATCAGCAGAACCAGGAGAACATTATACACAGCAACAAGACTATACGATGATCAATTTTGATGGACATGGTTCTCTTCAACAATGATGTGATTCAAACTAGTTCCTATTGTTCAGCGATGAAGATAGTCATATACATCCAGAGAGAGGCCTGAGGGAACTGAATGTGAACCACAACACAGAATTTTAATGCTTTCTGTGAATATTTCCATGCATTTTGTTTTCCTTCTTAGGCTGTTGCTTTTTTTTTTTCTTCTCTCTATTTAGATCTGATGTTTCTTGTGCAGTAAGATAACTGTATAAATGTGCATACATATTTTGGATTTGTCATATAATTTATCATATTTAGCATGTATTAGATTACCTGTCATCTAGGGGTGGGGGTGGGGGAAGGAGGGGCAAAGCTTGGAACAAAAAAAAAAGCTTTTGCAAAAGTCAATATAGAAAAATCACTCATATGTTTTGTAAATAAAAAGCTTTTAATAAAGAAATTGCTGGTCTTGACATAAAAATGTGGACTCTAGAAGCAAGAAGAAGCAAAAAGCTTTAATTATTTGTATGAATTTCAGGGAGATGGAGAACAAAGTGTTACATAACATTTTAAAAAATAGACTTTAAACATTAGTGTTATAGACATCCTTACTTAAAAAGACTCAATTATTTTATAAGGTGTTTATAAATTTTTTATTTTAGTTTTCAAGAATTACTAAGGAGTATTTAGAAATAGGCAAAATTAAAATGCATTTAATTTGGACCAATATTTATTAATGCTATCCCTTTATTATAGTAAAAGTAAATGGGATTGATTATGGACTTAAGATAGGGAAGAAAATTTTTGCATGGTTTCTCCCATCATATTTTATGAGTACATTACTCTCATGTATCATAATGTTCTGAAATAATCTTCTAGCGCAAAGTTTTGGTATATTGAGATTAATAAATTAATAGTTAATGGACTGTCTTTGAAGTCTTCAGATAATAAATAATCCCATGAAATTGCAGTGTGTAATTTAGGTGAAGTCACTTTAAATTAATGGCAGGTAAATGGAAAACAAATAAAAGCAAATATTACTCTGCACATGGTAACTCAGTGGAATTTTTCAGGGCAGGAGCTAAGAGATTCAAATGCCACAATGGGACTGAAACAAATTATCATCAGTTTCACATCTTTTTTTCTTATTCCTGCTCCTTTCCTTCATCAGATAGATTCACAGAAGGCCTCTGCTGCTTTCTGGAATATGAAGTAGAGGTAGTTTGATGGAGCAGTGGATAGAAGCCCTGAAGTCAGCAGGACCTGAGTTCAAATCTGACCTCAAATACTTAATATTTACTAGCTTTGTGATCCTGGGCAAGTCACTTAACCCCAATTACCTAACCAAAACAAAACACAAAAGAAAAAAAGAAAAAAAAAGATAATAGCAAAGACAAAAATGACAGTCACCGCTATGAAGTGTTAATTTTCTGTCAGGTGAAAAAAACAGGTTCACTGCATAGGTACATATACTAAGAACTTTGCAAACTTTAAAGTATTATACAAATATTAGTTATTGTTGTTATTGTTTTGTTGTGGTTGTTGACTTTTTAAAGGACATCTTTTGTACTAGTCTTTATAACTGAACTAGCAGAACTGTGCAGGTATTTTGGAGCATCTCAACTTTTCCTTTTTCCTTTCCTTTTTGAGAGATCTACAGTATAATAACCATCACTTTCTCCTTTATCCCCAAATTGCCGGAAGATGTCATTTTTGGAAACTTTGAAGTATTAACCAAGAGAATTGTATGTCCTTGTTTAAGTCCACAAATTTACTATTGATCTTTTGCCTCCTCCTTCATTCCTATCCCTAATTTTCTGACCATGGTTCTAAGTTGAAAGAAATAACAGTTAATTTTGACTTCCCAAAAGATAGTTGCAGCATCCAGTGATCGTATATTTCTCTAGACCTCAAAAAATGCTGTCTAATCCAACCTTCCCTTACTCATTTTATAGATGAGGAAACAGAAGTTCAGGGACACTAAGTGATTCATTCAGTGTCATAAATGTAGGAAGTTTCACAAATAGAATTTAAATAGAAGAAAGGAGAAAAAATTATTAAGTGCCTATTAGATGCCAAGGACTGTGCTGAGCACTTTACAAATATTATCACATTTAATCTTCACAACAACTCTGGGAGGGAGGTGTTATTATTATTATTCTCATTTTACACTTGAGGCAATTGAGAGAAAGATTAAGTGACTTGCCTGGGGTCACATAACTAGCCCAGTGTACTATGTAATCATCATCATCATCATCATCTTCATCTTCATCTTCATCATCATCACTTTTATATAATGCTTACAATGTGCCATGTACTGTGCTAAGCATTTTACAATTAGTGTTTTATTTGATTTTCACAACAACCCTGAAAGGAATATGCTATTATTATTCCTATCTTACAGATGAGGAAACAGAGGGGAAAAGTAGTGAAGTGACTTGTCAAGATCATAGACTAGGTACCCACTAATACATTTAGTTGGATTCTGATTAGAAAGCCACTGTACCAGATATAAGCTAAAGAAGCACAGAAGAGTTGTGTATTTACTTACCCATATGTCAATGTCAACCCTGAATCCTTGCTCTTAGAATGATTCCAGATAGCCTTCTGTCCAGGTTGCCTATACTACATTAGGAGTAACCCCAGGTTCAATAGATAGGAGATCCAAACTTCTATCCAAAGACAATTTTCAGAATACTACATATTTCTTAAAAAGAGAAGAGTCTCACCTATATTCTCTTTTTCCTTCTACCATCTATAGAATTAGTAAGGTAATTAATTCTTCATCATGAAAAGTAACAACCTTTGATTTTTGTTCTCCATTATTTGCACAAATTCTACGGGCAGTACTGTGCTGAAGTTAAGCGGTTTCTTGTTGAGTAGCCCCAAGGTAGATTTCTCTCCTATCCTCAAAGTATTCCACAGTCTCAGAAGGTTCCTTTAGGATATAATCTATTAGTCAATAATTATTAAGCATCTAGTATGTGTCAGGTACTATACTAAGTGCTGGTGAGACCCAATGAAGAAGGAGAATTGGGTTGCTTGTTGCAGATCATGTCCTTTGTATTTTACTCATTTCAGTGTGATGAAATAAAAACTGCTTAGTGTTTAATGCCATTATTACTACAGAGTGCTTGTCTTGGAGCTGAGGAACATGTTATCTGTGTTTGGGGAGACCTAGATAAAGAAATATCTGCTTGTTTTTCTAGAATAAATCCTGGATGGGATCATACACAACCAAAAAGAGTCTCAGTAGAGACCCAGAAATGGGAGATTCTGTATTAAAGGCTGCATAAATATATAAAAAATACTCAAGGGTGAGCAAATAAATGTGTTTATTAAGCTGTTTTTTCCACTAGAAAAACAAAACAAAACAAAACAGCCAAACTACAATATGAAGTTGACTAAAGTGGAATGTCATTTACCTTCTCTGTCTCTTTCATCTAATGGAATATACATTGGATCCGTGTGATTGATAATGAAGATATTTGGAATGAGGAAAGAAATCCAAAGAATGAATGATTGCAGTGTCATCATGGAAAGCATTCTGATTAAACAAAGAATGATCCAGAGACAGGACTGATGGTGCTTTCTGGTAAGTAAATGTATCCAGGCAAAAGAAAAAAAGGGTGAAATTTTATTTTTATTTTTTTTTAAAAATGCACTGTATGAAACTTGGAAAGTGTCCCAGTGAAACCATTTATGATGATCTGTGTTGTTTTAGTTCATGAGTATGTGGAACAGAGGAAAGGCAGGAGAGTCAGAAATAGATGAGGAAACAATTCCAAGGTAACAATTTTTGTTAAAAAAAAATCATAACCTCAACCCTTTGTAGATCATTTTCTTACTTGCTACTTTGGCAGAGACAATAGTAGTTGTGTGGCACCACAATTTCAAAGGAATTGTAAAGCCTTAAAACACCAGTCTTCTACCAATAAGGAAGGGTATTCAAGGAAAACAAAGACACCCTAAAAAGTCAACAAGGGTAGCATTTTATATAACATTAGACTTGGAGTGTAGTCCATCTTCATCTAACACAAAAGATAATCAAAGCACACATACTCAAAATTAGATAACTTGCTAAGGGCAAAGCCTTGAAACCCAGTCCCAAGGTTTTTGTACCATACTAGGAGTTTCTATCCTTCTCAAGAAAGAATATCCCCCTTTTGATGTTTGATTTACCAAAAATCTTTGTTTTGCTCTTCAGTATTTCTACAAATTGTATGAACAGTGCAGATCTGCACCCCAAAAATTTCCTTCCCTTTTAACTGGGAAGAATGGTTTACAGTTGCATTATCATAAGTTGTCCCCAATATAAATAATTGATGAATTATTTCCTCTGGCTTAAGGGAGATTTTTCTTGTTGTTGTCATTTTCAATTGTGCTTTATCATACTAGTGATAGCATTTAAAATTTTCTTGGCAGAGATACTGGAGTGGTTTGTCCTTTTCTTCTCCAGATCATTTTACAAATGAGGAAAGTGAGGCAAATGGGGTTAAATTATTTGCCCAGGACATACCCTTGGTAAGTCTGAGGTCAGATTTAAACTCCTTAGACTTCCTGAATCTAGGCCCATCATTCTATCCACTGTGACACAATTAAAATAAATAAGATAAAAAAAACTACTATGGATTCTGTAATGCTTTTAAATGAATTTGTATTTTATAAGCCAACAATGGTATCAGCGCAATTTGAATATATATATATATATATATACATATATGCATACATACATAAATAGATTTATATATACATATATGTGTGTGTCTGTATGTGTGCTAGACATATTGACTATTTATTTTTCAGAGTCACACTGCATATTTTGTTGGAGCTAAATAAAGATCAACATGGCAATGCTTGGTACACAGATGGATTGTAGCAACCCTTAAATTATCTCCCTGGAGTCCTTGGCCTACAGGTTGAGAACTATGCAGTACCTCCATTCAGGGAAAAATTAGCTACTTGATTCTCACAAATCTCAGTGGTCAAGGTCTATGACTGAGAAGCATCTTTTATATTATGATATGGTTTGCTATATTATATTATGTTGTATTTTGTTGTATTATATTATACAGTAATATTGTGCCATAGTAAGATTTAACTTTTATTCTTTTAAAACTAAATTGCTCTTGGCCATAGAGTAAACAGAGTGGTTGGATATGATTTTCTAGGATGATAAAGTTTCAAAGAAAGGATTTTAGAGTCTATCTAGTCCTACCCTCTAATTTTACAGATGAAGAAGCCTTTGCCCAAAGGTTAATTGATTAATTACAGATCAAACAAATAATGTGTCATTCATGATTGGAACCCAAGTCCTCTGACTCACAATCCATTCTGCTTTCAATCATAACACACTTTGGAAGCAGGACTTAGGATTCCCAGTGTTGATCTGGATTGATCAGATTCTCAGATTCTATTGATTTTTATAAAAATCTAAGCCAGTTGTCAGCAATATTTCAAGATGTCCCTGCCAACTTCTTAACCTCTGCTCTTTTAGAATATCAAGGTTGGGCTAAGTAAGCATTATGACCATAGACCAGTTCTTGAAAGTAGTGAAAATGTGACAGGCAACAACTTTTATAAGAATTGAAGATGCAGTAACAACGATCAGTCCATATTCCACTCAAAATCAGAACATGTCTTTAACATGTGTAATATAATGTCAATCCCGTTCTCAAGCTGTAGTGGATTGAACAGGGGACTTCCTCTATGACAAACTTTCAATTAGTTGTTGAGGGAGAGAAACTCTCGCATGTGATTCTAGAACTGGAAGAGACGGGGAGATGTTATTCTGACCCCTTTATTTTAGAGATGAGGAAAGGGAACTTCAGAGAGGCCCAAGATTTCAAAGATAATAGAAAGCAGAGCTAAATCCAGAAGAAAACAAAAGAAATGCTGGCTGTTTCTCTTGGAAAGGTAGAAATGATAATCTCCTGAATTTCTGGGCCTTGACACCAAAAGGAAAGAAAAAGAACATAATTTTCTTTTCTCCTCGGCAAAATTTTGAAAAAAAATTTTTTTTACATACTGCTATTTCTCTCCCACTTCTTTCTCTTCTCTCCAAACTCTGGACTGCTCAGTAGCTCTCTAATTAAATCCATCATCCTTTAAATTGGCATTTTACCCAGTTTCCTGTTCCCAAATTCCCTAATTTTACTCCTTCAATTGAGCCTTTCTTTGCTCTGTGTAGTATTTGTCCAGAAGGAAATAATCTTACTGAACCAGTTTTCATTACTAGGTAGATGACTGGTAACACCTTAATCATTCAGAAGTGTATTTGTTTTACAAAAAGAATGCTTCAAAACCTTCATAAATTTCAAAATGGTGGCATGTTAGGCAAAGTAACAAAAAGAAATAAAAAAAGAGAGAGAGAAAATCCATGCGATTCTTTTGAAATCAAATGACGTATCTACTATATATCAGATAATTAATACTATAAAGATAGGTGATACAAAAATGAACAGCAAAATAATCTCAGTCCTTGAAGAGTTTACAATCTACTTAGAGGAATGTGGAATGTACGCCAGTAAATATAACATGATACAGAATGAGACAAAGCACAAAGACAGGCAAATTCCTTTAGTAAAATTACAGCAGGAGAAAACATTAGAGGGAATCATAAGATACTTCACAGAAGCAGCAGCAAATGAGCTTAGCCTTGTCAAGGAGAAAATGCTTTTTAACAAGGAAAAAATGAGAAGATGTTGCAGATTATGTGGAGGAAGGCATTCAGAAGCAATGATGGCATGATTTGGCAGAGCAGCTACATCTGGAAAACCTTTCCCAGACTTGTTTTTTAAATGCTCTTCTTCTTAATGGTTACCATTCCTTAATGAGATCATTTGTTAATATATTTTGTAAGTTGGGTCTGACTAAATCTTTGATGAAAATGATTACAAAGGAAATTGGATCTACCTCTGCTGACTGAATTTTCCCTGTTCTGGGGCAGCTAAGTAGTGCAGTGGATAGAATGCCCACCCTGGAGTAAGAAACACATATCTTCCTGAGTTCAAATCTGTCCTCAGACACTTAGTAGCTGTGTGACCCTGAGCAAGTCACTTAATCCTGTTTGCCTCAGTTTCCTCATCTGTAAAATGAGCTTGTAAAGGAATAGCAAATCATTCCAAGAAAACTCCAAATGAGGTTATGAAGAGTTGGTCACAGTTGAAAAATGACTGAACAATAAAAACAACAAATTACCGTACTAGTTTTATTAATCTCTGATTGTCCTGTTTGTGATCACTTTGGGGATTTAAATGCGTTAAAGTAAATCAACTAACCATCTCATTTAGAGTTCTGTAACAGAGTTTGATTTCCTATTAGGAGGAATGCTGAAGAAGATAATATTTAAATAAATAAGAAAACATGAATAAGGAAATAAAAGATAATTCAAGGACAGAGACAAGACTAACTGGGAGTAATAGGAATGACTTCCTATCAAAAGCATTGCCTGAAGAAAGCTAAGAATTCTAAAAAATGGGGATGGAAAGAAAAGGCATTCTAGGCATTGGTGACAGCCTATGCAAATATATGGGAGCAGGAAATGGAATAGTGAGTTTAAGAAAATAGCAAATAGGCCATGTTGGCTTAAATTTAAAGTTTGTGAAGGGTAGGAATGTTTGTACTAGATCAAATCTTTTTTAAACCAGTGCTATTTTGCTTTTCTTTTCACTGCATGAATTATGACAAACTGCTTTTCCTTCCATGCCTCAGTATCCTTACTTGTCCAACTGGTCCTTCACTCAACAGGGTACCATGCCAAGAATGAAAGACATCCCAATTAAACTAAAATTCAATGATTATTCCAGTATGTAGAGTTAATTAGTATTTCACATTTACAAGCATAACCATTCTTTGCTATTCCACCCAGCAATCTAATGGAAGAAAAGGATATTATCATTCTTTATGAATATAGAAAATATGAGACAGAGATCTAAGAGAGAAACCGTATTGAGTGTACCTATATTCTAAGTTCTCCTTTGCTTGTTTCCTGACAAGTTTCCATGAAGAACACATAGGTTAGACTCATGGCTTCTCTAAGAGGAATATCATCAATCCAGCTCTTAAAACAAGTCTCTACTCATAGCCTGTGTTTGCCAGGTTCCAGGCAATTTATCACAAAAACTGCTTTTCTTTGCTGTTACTATTCTAGATCCATGAAAGAAAAAAAAAAAAAAAAAAATCCAGTTAAAAAGAAATAGCATCATTTTCCCACAAGGTGGCAGCTGATTCCTTTGTTCTCTTCACATACCTCCTCTGTGTTTTAAAAATTGGTGTTAGTTTGGTTGAAAATCCAGCCAGGTGAATATGTGTACTTCAGGGCACTTTGTTATGTGATCTGCAAAATGGTGATTGAAAATGGAGTGAGAACTAGCCTTCTCGCTCCCTCCTCACCCTGTTACTGTAAATAATGGCTTGTGTATTAAGAAATATATTAGGTTTCAGATATCCAGGCTCCCAATGACACAACCTCATGCATCATGGAAATTTGTGTAGTCCATAGTTCCCACTCAACGGACCTTGTGGCTGCTGTATGACTTAGCTCCATTTTCCTACCACTGATGAGACTCCAACTTCTTGCCTAATCTTCACAGTTACAGAGACTACTTTACCCAATTTTGGTCTTCTGTAATTCCCAGTCCTTATCTTTTATGCTTCCTTCTTTTTGCCTTCAGAAATTCAGAACCAGCCTCTCTCTATTAATAAAATAGGCAGCAGCTACATGTTATATATGTGCCGTATGTCTTTTTCTTATTTGTAAATGAAATTAATAATAATTTACAAAATGAAAAGATTAATAAAGGGCAATATGGTAAATAATATAATGGTCTCAAAGGATGGAAGACATGGGTTTAAATTTTTTCTGCACTTGATAGTCAAGCAAGGCACTGAAACTCTCAGTTTCCTCACCTAAAAAAGAGAAATAATTATAGTGCCTACCTCAATGAGTGTTTGGGAGGTTCAGATAAGAAAATGTGTGTAAGATCACTTGGAAGCTTTAATGATTTTATAAATATCTGTTATTATTAATTATACCTAGCTTAATATTCAGGGTTTTGGAGAAGATGAAATAAGATGATGAGATTTCACAGTTGATAGAGCTATATAGTCCAATCTTTTTTTCATATGGAGAAATCCTGAGGTGAAATCAATATCAGATAGTAAGGGTTCTTTCAAGTACACTAAATATAATTATAGAATATTTGTTAAATTGTCAAATACTCTATCAATGTCAAGAATTAGTCATATCATTTAAAAGTTGGAAAAGACCTCAGAATTCAGAAATTTACATGTAGGAATGGAAGGAACCTTGAAGTCCAACCATCTCATTTTGCATATGAAATAGATCCAGAGAGACCCTATGTTCCAACCAAATTTGTATGGATGGTTATGGATATACTTTATAATTTGCTTCTATAAAGAGCCAACCAATCAAGAGACAGGAAGGGAAAGAAAGCCACAAGGTCTGAATAATCTACAAACTGTATGATTATTCCTGAATAAATAGCAGTTGCCTGAAAAAATAAGACAAAACAAAATGGGGGATAATTCCACTTCAGATAATACTTAAATACCTATTTCTCTGACCCCATCGTTTGAGCTCTTTATCTCTTTATATATAAATTATATACATATATATTATAAAATCCACATCACTATACATGAATATGTGTTATTCCTGATATCTTAAAGTAGGACCATGCTCCAAAACTTTGTTAAAAATCAGAAGGTGATAAACACAAAGATTGCATAAAGGGCTTTTAATGATGATAAAATAGGCTGAAAAGTTGTACACTATCCACTGTGCCACCTAGCTTCACCATCATTATTTTTCAATGATCACTTTAATTAACAGGGTCTAGCCAGTCTGAACTTCTTTCTTATTACTCATCTCTTTACTTCCACTTCCTCTTCCTTACTTAAAGATTTGTTCCAGGGTAACTTCAAAAGAGACAAATATAGAAGGGGAAAAATACTAAAACTAAAACAAACATAAAACACAGAATTTGAGGGATGTCTTACTACCCTAAATGGTTTACCTTGCATATTCCTAATTGCTCAACTTTTTTGGTGCCAAAGGGGTAAGCTACAGCTAGCAATTATTGGTGCAGAAAAGCTAATTGTTAAATTTTTATTCCATGGAAATAGGCAAAAGTTAGAAATTATAGCTTGATTGTCTGGGTTTAAGAAAATGAATGAAAAATGTTGATAATTCAGATTAAATTGAAAAGTGTATCCTTCATAATTACCACCAACCCCACCAGCATGTTGCTAACATTTATCAATACACTCCTGAATACATTACCCTAATCTCTGCCTACTGCTTTCCCCATTCTTTTGTATGGGAATGGGGGAAAATATCTCTGTATAAAAACTATATGCTGGGCACTGAAAAATTTCAGACATTTCCTCTCCAAGATGATTCTTTATCACTTTTTTCTTTATGGAGATAGGTATTTTTCTTCAACTGTTTCTCCACTAAATATGATTTTTCATTACTGTGGAATTCCACAGTTTTGATAATATAGTCTATAAGCTTAAGCAGTAGCCACTTCAGATACAAATACCATGTTAACAGCTTTTGAATTTCTATAGTAAAAAGCCCTGAATTCAAACCATGTCTCCATTATTCATGAGTGAAAGACCACAAGAAAGTCATTTAACTTCTCTGAAGCTCAGGATTCTTAAAAATAATTATACACATTACTTCTTCAGTATGTCATCATGAAAAAACAGCTTTGCAAATTAAAAACAAAATGACAAAAGTTAGTTTGTTGTCTTTAGTATTGCATCATATGTCCTATTTTTATTTTATTTTATTTTTACAGAGACAGATGTGTCTAAGTAGAATAAATCATTGCCCATGTAGAATCACTTAAGGGTCACTTTGAAGGGTCCCATCCTTTCTTACCAGTCTGTTGCTAATGCTCACAATTTTATTTATTGAACTCTTACATTAATAAGTTACATGTGAATGCTTCCAGAATAGATAGTAAATGATATTGGTATTAGTCACTGACATCTTAGTATGAATGCATTTATCAGTCCATTTTGATCTTGTTTTTGATAAAAGAGTGGATGAAAAGACCATAAGGTTATTTGGGTCCCACAGGTCGAAAAGAGATCCTATGACTAAAGGAAAAATAGGGATGATAGCAATGTTGGATATATTCTTTCAAACAACATCATCATCAATAACAACAACAACAATTTAACTCAATGCTGCTGTAGGATCGATTTATTTAATAGTCTATCATTCTTTATCCTAACTTGGTAATCTTAAGTGGTTTAAGAAAATCATTATTTCTAGCACCTTCTTTGGAAATTATTCAGGAATATTGTCCAATAGATTTATGGTCAAGAAGCATCTTCACTGGGGCAGCTAGGTGGCACAGTGGATAGAGCACCAGCCCTGAAGTCAGGAGGACCTGAGTTCAAATCTGGTCTCAGACACTTAACATTCCCTAGTTGTGTGACCCTGGGAAAGTCACTTAACCTCAATTGCCTCAGCAAAAAGCAAAAAAAAAAAAAAAAAAGAAGAAGGAGCAGCATTTTCACCCTTAATGTTGTGTCTACAACTTGATTTCAGCCTATTTTGTCATCATTAAAAGCCCTTTATGCAATCTTTGTGTTTATCACCTTCTGATTTTTAACAATCATTGATTTAACAATCAATTGAACAAGACAAAAATAAACAAAGTTTTTAACATACATCTCTCTGGGCATCTTATAGGATAGGCATTGCAGTTCTCTTGGTCGTATTGTTGGTAGTTAGATTGAATGATGAAGCCATGGATTATTATTGAGAATTTCTTATGAATAATGGCATAGAATAAGAAACATATAATTGATTGTGAATTACGAAAAACTTTGATTGAAAGCTTTTGATCCAAAAACCCAAAAGATCAAAACTACATACTTTCAGCAAATCACTAATTAAGCATTAAGATGCTACAGGAATTTATAGACATTTAGATCAGTTCATCTAAGAAATGGAATGATGGTGAAGGTAGAGAGTTCCAAAAATAAACATAAAAACCCACTTTGAACAATTAGGAATATGCAAGGTAAACCATTTAGGGTAGTAAGACATCCCTCAAATTCTGTGTTTTATGTTTGTTTTAGTTTTAGTATTTTTCCGCCTTCTATATTTGTCTCTTTTGAAGTTACCCTGGAACAAATCTTTAAGTAAGGAAGAGGAGGTGGAAATAAAGAGATGAGTAATAAGAAAGAAGTTCAGACTGGCTAGACCCTGTTAATTAAGGTGATCATTGACAAATAATGATGGGCAGCTAGGTGGCACAGTGGATAGTGTACCAGCCCTGAAGTCAGAAGGACCTGAGTTCAAATTTGACCTCAGATACTTAATACTTCCAAGCTGTGTGACCCTGGGCAAGTCACTTAACTCCAATTGCCTCAGCCAAAAAATAAAAAAAGAAAGAAAGAAAAATAATGATAAACAGGCAGAACTGAAATCAGGCAAATGTTACCTTGATTCAAAGAAGAATTATTTGAAAAAAATTCTAGAATATATTGATAAAACAATGATTTATAAGGATTAGAAAGGGAAGTGTCAGCCTCTTCAAACCAGTATTGGTTCATCAAGGACATGTGACACAAGATAAAAATGATTTCCATTTTTGCAAGGATCACTATATTTATAGATAAGAGGAATGCCGTAGATATATCTGTATTTTAAATACTAATATATTTAATGATGTCCCTCATGGTGCTCCTGTGGACATGGTGGAGTTATATAACAAAGCCAAATGGAATTAGAGCTAGTCAAATGACTGTATTTAACTATGGAAAGTTTTATCAATAAAGTTGTGATACAGGATCCATATAATCTCTAAGGGAAGGCAAAGGATGAAAAATGGAAGGGACCTGAGAAAACATCTATACTGAATTCTCTATTCTACTTTACAAATGAGAAAACAAATTGAGGGAAATTAAATGAATGGTGCTCAAAGCCATTTTAGTTACTTCTTCAGAAGTGGAGATTAGAATCCATCCAATTTCTGGGCTTGTTCCATTATAAATACTGGTATTACAATAAATCTTTAGTGGAATAGATACTAATCAATGCCTTTGATGAAGGTATAGATGATAAACATGTGAAATTTGCCAATCACATGAAACTGGGAAAGATAGCTCACATGTTATGTGTCAAGATCAGTTTCCCTAAAATCATCGACAACTTTGAAGAATGAATTGGATCTGATAAGATGAAATTTAATAAGAATAATTTCAAAGCTCCACACTATTTAAAACAAACAAACAACAAGAGCTGTGCATGTACAGGAAGGAGAGGATTTGACTAGTTAAAAACTCGATATTTTAATGATTTATAATTCTATGGCTTAATAATTATGATGTGACAGCAAAAAAAAAAGCTATTTTGTATTATCACATATATATCTCATGTAGAATGAGGTCCATTATAATCATTCTGTATTCTGCCCTGGTCAAAAAATATCTAGAGGATTTTGTTCCACTTGGAGCACCACATTTAATAGAGGACATTGGTCAGCTGGAATAAGCTCATAGCTTGAGCAGCCAGGGGAAGGTTCAAATCTAAATTACGTGAGCATTAGTGAACAAATTAGAGATATTTACTCAGAAGCAGAGAAAACTTAATAGAGGATGTGATCTTTGTCTTCAGATATTTGAAGGGCTCTGGTATGTCATAAATAAGGATTAGATGCTTTTCATTTGTCCCTAGAGAACAGAAGTAGAAGCAAAAGGTTGAAGTCAAAGAGAGGTACATTCAGGCTCACTGCAAGGTAGAAAACAGCACCTAGTCCTAAAAATTAAATATCTTCAAAAGTAAAATGGGCGGCTTTAGGAAGCAATTGGTTTCCCCTTCCTAGATGTCATCAAAGGTTGAAAAGATACCTTTAGGGGGAATGTTATAAAGGGAATTTCTGTGACTGCTAAGGTCCCTTCCAACTCTGAGATTCTGATGCTATATCTCTGTATTTTTCTTATTCTGATCTCACTGTAGCCCAGCCTAAGCTCCCTT
This sequence comes from Myrmecobius fasciatus, assembly GCA_023553655.1. Classification (NCBI taxonomy): domain Eukaryota; kingdom Metazoa; phylum Chordata; class Mammalia; order Dasyuromorphia; family Myrmecobiidae; genus Myrmecobius; species Myrmecobius fasciatus. Next base: position 344,245 of record JAJPUD010001683.1, on the reverse strand, counting down.
CCCTCAGGAGTCAAATACTTTCCTTTTTAGAGAAAAGATAACTTCCTTCTCACCTAAATCTGGAGGAGGGAAGGACAAGGCTGCTCACAAAAGCATTTGTTAAATGACTAGAACTAGTTTCCCCCCCCCCCCAACTTCCTCATCCAAATGATCTTTTGTTCTGCCTTCTCTTATGTTTTTTTTGAGAATTATTTGTAGGTGTCTTACGATGAAAGTGGGCAAAAGTTTGTATCCTTGTGGTATTACAACTCATATTGCAGCCTTGGTTGATGACTTCTTATAAGCCTTGGGCATTTGTTATGCTGGTGAGGTATGGACTTATTACCTTCCCTGTGACCCATGAGCATTTGAAACCCATTTTTCAAATGCTTACTGGCTGGAGGAAGAATGTATGACTAGAAAAGATTGCATCAAAAAAAAGGAAAAAAAAGAAACATTAAAGATTAAATGCCTGCTATATGGCAGTCACTATGTTATAAGCAGATCATAGAAATAGAATAATAAAAACAGGTCATGTCTTCAAGGAGCATACATTCTGCTATGTATGGGCAGGGGGAAAGGAAGGATAAAGATGGAATATAGATGTAAGGCAGAAAATACAAAGCATCTATAAAATAATTTGAAGATGGAGAGTGATTTCAGGGGTCAAGTAACTACAGAAACTGTGAAACAATTTTCTATGTGTTCCTGTCAGTGGTACAGACAGGAATAGCTTTGGCTACCTTTCTACCCTTATTGTCTGATCCAGCCATTAAGTTGTATAGTTTCCATTTTGTGATTGATGGAAAGAGCCTAAACTATCCATTTTTTCAAATGTTCTATACAACAGAAATAGACTTTGATGGTCAAAAATATCTTTGTAAGAGATTTCCAACATGAGGAACAGTGCTGAGTGTTTCTGCATTCTAATTATGAAGCACTAATGTGCTGTGCATTAGCTCATAGCCTCAGGAAGTCTTCCTTTTGTGCCAAATTAAAGTAATTTACACTTACTAACTAACTAAACATTTTCTTAGCATGGCACAATGCTCACATTTCTACTACAATATTATACTTTACACTTCTCTATTGGTTTGTAGAATTGTGAGAAGAGTGGAATATTTCTTGAAACAGACCTTAAAGCCCCTCATTCTCCATTTTTTCCCAGGACATTGCTTCTGCAAAGACTGAAGATATTAGAAATACATGCTAAATGATGTCACAAGTTGCCCTAATGCGTTGCATAGTCTGCTGAAAATAATACTCTTACTGTTGGGCATATCCTGAAACCTTAGTACATAGCAGATGGTGTCTCCCAAGTTTTAGCCTAGATCTGTTGTCACTAATCTCCAGGTTCCTTTAGATGTTATATAAGACTTTAAAAAATAGAGTGATATCTCAGAATGATTAATTGGGTTATATCATAAGGGAAGGGATCATGTATAAGCTAGTTTGGAAAGACTTGTTACCCTCCCCAGATGTCTGTGTTTATTTAACTTGCTTCCCATCCAGGCTCATTATTTTATCGTGTAATCTTGTCGATTCTTAGAATGAAGCAAAGTCAACATGTCAGTGCTTGAACTGGGGTGGTCTCTCCCAGGTTCACTGGTAGGCTTTAGGAGGTGAGAATAATGCAGAATAAGTGATGCTTTTTCTTTCTAAGTTGATTCCAGGTGATTCAACAAGAGAGCTCGAATATTGATCTCGTGTTGTCATTAAAGATCAAATAGCCCTTCAGGAAGAGTGACTTTACTGGGCAGTATCTACTTTGTCTGACTAGGGATACAAGGATGTTTCATTAGAAAGACTAAGGTTTTCTGAGATATATACTGGGGAAATAAGATGCAGAAGTCACCTTTGTCCCTGAGGGGTTTCATACCCCCCTCACTTAGGATGCATTGTTTTGTTAGGATCTGGACTCTGGCCATTCCTATGATAAAGGCAGTGGGGAATGTCTCACCTATCTTGGTAATTTGAGCTTTTGTCCCATTTTCCAGGCAAGATTTCAAACTTTTAATTACCCACTTAGTAAAACCCAGATGTCCCATTTCAAAGACCTTTTCCCATTAGGGAATTTTCATTTCCAAGCAATAGCTGGATGAAATCCTAGATTTTTACTACATCCCATTTCCAGGATGTTTAACTTTGCTTTATTTTTTTTTTCTTTCTCTGAGTAAATAGGACTATAAACTTCTAATTCTCAAAACCTATTTCCAATAGAATTGGGAATATACCACAAACCATTGCATTGAAGCTTTCCATCTAGGCTTTAACTGGATCTTTTGAAAATATTTTTTAGCATGCATTTGGTTCATAAACCTTCTTGGGGCTGTTAAGAGGATAAGTGACTTTCAATTTGGAAACATATTACAAAGTGTTCCATCTCCTATAGTTTAAGGAACAACCAGGTCAAGGTCTTGCAAAAAATTTACCTGACAGTGATTTTGATAAACGGATTTCATCACTCAGTTGGAAAGGAGCCAGCAATGAGATGCCTCATGTACATTATTTGCTGTGGCTCTGTGTATTGGCAGAAAAGTTTGAGTCTTGTGTGACCTTGTTTATATAGGATATTTCCACAGCTGTGCTAACTGAAAGTCTGAACTTCAAATGCTTATCTCTGACTACCAAATTGGCTGGTTTAATCACTTGTTGATGGTATTCTGAGTCAGAAGTAGAGTATTCAAGAGAGAAGTGTTGAGAATTGATTGAAATTGGTTACATTGGTGAGTAGTTAGAATAGCTACATAAGGTATTTAGCACAGATAAAAGCATTAAGATTCAAATTTGAATATAGATGCTTAGATGTGCAGTTGTAAGTTGGCCTTTACATAACCTAGGTAAGAACTGCTGTGCTTAGTAAGGAAAATTGTAAGTTTAGATGGTGAAAGAGCAGAACAATAGTTTGGCCAAAGGGTATTCCCAATGAGAAGAGAAAAAAAAAACGAGACCAGGAGAAAATAATACCTTCAATTTTCATGCCTGAACTTGGATGCATAAATGAAAGTCCGACAACAAAACACTAAAAAGAACATGGAGATACAAGCCCAATATTGTTGGACAAGAAGGTCTCAGTTTTGATCTTGTGTAGAGATTACCAGTGTGAATTGCTAACTAAAAAAGACTAAATACATTTTTTTTTTAATACAGAAGAGACAGAGGGATATTTTCCTTTATAGGTCAATTATAATGGCAAAGTACTATAGGAAAAAGTGTTTTGGATTTGCAGTCAGAAAACCTGGGATTTAGTTCCATTTCTATTACTTGTTGGCTATATGAAACTGGGCAAATCACATCATCTCTTGAGATTTCAGTTTTCTCCTCTATAGAATAAGAAAGTTGGGCTAGGTCAGAGCTTCTTAACCTGGAAAATACACAGGTATATACACACATATACATATACATACATATCTAAACATGTGTGCATGCATGTGTATGTATTTACACTTGGTTTCCTTTTAATTCTATGTGTTTTATTTATTGAGACAGCTAGGGTAGCACAGCAGATAAGAGCCCTGGCCAGGAGTCAGGAAGCCTCATGTTCCTTAGTTCAAATCTCAGACAGTTACTAGCTGTGTGATCCTGGGGAAGTCCCTTTACTCTGTTTGCCTTAGTTTCCTCGTCTATAAAATGAACTGGAGAAGAAAACAACAAACCATTCTAGTATCTTTGCCAAGAAAACCTCAAATTGGGTTATAACTGAAAAATGACTCAATTGTAATAATTTTATTTATGCACAAAAAATTTATGAGAATGGATCACACACTACTATAGATTGCCAAAGGATCATAGGAAAAGAAAAGCTATAGGTTAGATGATATGACTGATCTATCAACAAACATTTAATAAGATCCTGCTATGTATACTGAACTAGGTGAAAGAGATTCAGGGAGAAAAATGAAATCATCCCTGATGATTTTATTAATGAAAATAATATGTAGCTATAGAAAAATATACATACAAATGTTTATTTATATGCAAATATTAATATATAAATACACATAAAATATATGTACATAATAAGTAGAAGGTAATTGGGGGAGAGACATCATAATAACAGCTGATCTTTCCTAATACAAATCTGTATCTTTCTAGATTGTAGCTATATGCATTTATATATGTATATTTATTTAATATATATGCATACATATGCATGGATGTATTAATATGTATAAATGGTTAAAAATATCATTTCCATTAAAATGATCAACTAATGATACTTGGCATAATTTCTCTCAGTCTACAAAAATGGAATGCTAGTTTTGTGATGAGAGGTCGGGATGATGAATGATAAGGAGTATAAAAGCTCCCATTTGTGATTACTAAAATCACAATTTGGTTTAGAGTTTTAAAACAAAAATAATCTTTCCTAGTGGCATTTCATAGGAGCATGATTTTATGAAAAATTATGTTAAATTACAAAGAATGACTTTGGGCATTGCTAAGATTTCTCTTATTAGCTAAATTCCTTACAGAATCTTATAAGATTTCTCATTTCCAAAAGTCATAGGATATCATTTTTTTTAATGGCCAACTTTTATTGCTTATCTTAGTACTAAATATAGACTGTTAAAACCAGAAGGAATATAGTTTCTATCTCCCTCCCCCTTCTCCCCAATTATTTTGCAGAAGTCAGACCTACTGAATTTGTAATATATAAACCTTACTGCCTCTTTTTAGACATTGATTTTGGAAATATGGTGCTTAGATTGCCATTTAATAAACTATTAATTTAGTATTTGAGAATGTTCTCTCAGGAGTAATCTGGATTTGTAAAATTGAGTTATGAAGAAAAATGTTTCCTTTCATGGCCTTTTGTTGGTATATTTCATGGTATGCATATACAAATATTTGAAATAATTGATAGCATATGTGTGGTCATATAAAATATTACATAGATCCATATATTCTGGTTATCATAATGCTAACATTCATCCTAGAGTAATATTTTTCATTTGTCCATTGATATCATAATATACATAAGTGCCTATTTATTTAGCATCCATACATGTATAAAGATGTATATATTAATAGGCATATGTGGTTAAGAATATCGTTTTCATTAGAATGGCCACCTAATGATACATGGCATGATTTCTCTCTCTTGCTGCAAAAATGGAATGCTAGTTTTGTAATGAGAGGTATTAATGATGAATGATAAGGAGCTTTCTAATTTACTCTTGCTGCTCCTGATTCTCATTCCCTTAGCAGACTTGCAGATTGGTAGGCACTCTTTAGGTATCAGGTTTTCTTGTCCTAATGCATATAAGGCTCTCACATTTCTTTAATTGTCCAATTTGTTTTATGTTACCAGGTGGTTCTGATTAATGAACCAAAACAAGTGAAGTTGTGTATAGGAGACAGAAAGAATTATAACTCAGGTAGGTTGCTTTTAGGTCAATACAAGTTAGAATTGAACATATAATCTTGTTACTGATGCAACATTAATTCCTTACACATTGAGGGGAATGAAGTACCTAATTAAACTTATAACATTTCCACCGCCTTTCGCCTTTTAATTTCCCTAAATACTAGTAAAAATCAACAAAGCTGTGAATGGAATGTTTTGCTTTCCATGTTCAAAGTATATCTGTCACAAATAGCATTACTTTCTATCAAGTATTGTGACATGCAAGTAAAACTCTTTTTTTTCCTTCATTGTTTTCTTATTTCACATTGGCAGGATATAACTTAGCCTTTTTTTTTTTTTTTTGGTGGAGACTCTTCTTTGCCTTACATCTCTTGAGAGTGGAAACAGAGATAGTTTTAAAACCAGTGAAAGAGAGTGAGAGAGAACGGAGGAGGGAGGGAGAGAAAAAAAGAAAGGTGAGAGGGTGAGAGAAAGACAGAAAGGAAGAGAGAGGAGAGAGGATGAGGGAGACAATGACAGAGAGGGAAAGAACAGGGAGAGGAGTGGGGGAGAGAGAGAGACAGAGAGAGAGAGACAGAGAGAGAGAGAGAGACAGAGAGAGACAGAGAGAGACAGAGAGAGAGAGAGAGAGAGAGAGAGAGAGAGAGAGAGAGAGAGAGAGAGAGAGGAAGGAAAAGAAGAAGAAGAAGAAGAGAAAGAGAGAGAGACAGAATGAGATACAGACTGTGACAGAGAAAGGAAAGGAGAGGAAGACTAAGGAGAGGGAGAGAGAGAGAGAAAAGGGAGAGGTAAACAGAGAGAATGGGGACAGAGACAGGGACATATAGACAAAGGCAGGCAGCAATAGAGACAGAGAGTCTGATTGTGAGAGTAGAAGAATTTATTAAACTCAGTATGATTTGGGTAAGTAAACAAGATAATCCCTCCCCTCAAGGAGTTTATATTTCAATATGGGGAGGTGGGGAGTAACACATAAAAGGCCAGTGGATTGTTAATCTAAAATATTGAAGGAGGCAGGCAGCTGGGTGGTGCAGTGGATAGAGCACCAGCCCTGAAGTCAGGAAGACCTGAGTTCAAATTTGACCTCAGACACTTAACAAGTCCTAGCTGTGTGACCTTGGGCAAGTCACTTAACCTCAATTGCCTCAGCCAAATATATATATTGAAGGAGGTTAATTCTTAGCTTCTTACCTTCTTGCAATATGAATTGTTCCAGAATCTTCCTTCTACAATAATTTTTCTGAGCAAATCACTAGTATCACACATTCCTGCTAGGTTTGGGCCACTAACTCCTGCAGGGGTAATAGATGATGAAAGTATGTTCCATCTGACACATGTCTGGTGAATCTCTATGTTGTACCTACAGCTTTGTTTACTTTGTCTCTGTGGAACAGCTGACTTCACTCTATATGATTGCATAGTGACCATGACTTTTGTGAGTACTCATATACTTGATTACTTCTGTCTAGGTGCCTCTGTCTGAGAATCCCAGGAAATTTCTTTGCTCGTGCTGCACTACACTTGAATTGTGGATATTGGCTCTGTTTACTCTCCAGAAAACCCTCATTTTTCTAATTCCTTGTCCATTTTCATTCATTTATCTCCTTTTTCTTCTCTCTTCATGCCCTTATACTTCCTTTATTCTTCCTTTATTCTACTATCTAAGTTACTTCTTTTACCTTTGAGTCACTTTGATCACAAATAAATATTTTCCTTTAAAAAGGCAGGTAGGTTGGTATGTTGGATAGAGTACCAGGCATCCTATCTTCAGAAATTCACTAGCTGTTTTCCTGTACATTTTACTTTACCTCTGTCAGCCTCAGTTTCTTAGCCATAAAATGAAGATGATAATAGCACTGACCTCACAGGATTGTTGTGAGGATTAATTGAAATGCTCTGTGTGTGTGTGTGTGTGTGTGTGTGTGTGTGTGTGTGTGTGTAATTTATTTATTTATTTATTTTGGCACAGCAATTGGAATTGAGTAACTTGCCCAGGGTCACACAGCTAGTAAGTGTTAAGTATCTGAAGTGAGATTTGAACCTGATCAGATCCTCCTGACTCCAAGGCCAGGGTTCTATCTTTTAGGCCATCCAGGTACTCCTGAAGTCTTATTTTTAAGGCATTTGGCATGATGCCTGGCACATAATAGTTAATAAATACTTGTATCTTTCTCTTCTTTCAAGATTAAGATACTCAGGTTGCAAAAAAGATCATCATGAAGAATCACACATACACACACACACACACACACACACACACACACACAGAAAGAGAGAGAGAGAGAGAGAGAGAGAGAGAGAGAGAGAGAGAGAGAGAACACTGAATAAGTGGTTAATAAGGGGAAAATAATGATGATTCAAGATGATACAGGAGAATTTGGTGTAGGAGAAAAAAGGTACCAGATTTGAGGATCTTCTGGCACTTTTATGTTATTATGCAATTTTTTAAATTATCCTCTCTATATTATCCTTTCAAATATTCCAATGCATGGCAGATATACCCTGTAATTTTTGTGACCTTTGCCATGTTAAATATCTTCTCTGGATCTCTGTTCTTGTGAAAAAAAAATAGTTTTCATTGGAGGATTTCTAATATATAGTCTCAATGCATCCCTTTTCTACCAGACTAAAATATATCCCAAATACTGCTTATGAATTTTAGTTCCAGTTTTGATAAGGAATACAGTGGTGTCATGGACATTATAGTAGAAGGGAATTAAATAAAAGAGAAATGTCCTAAAAACTTGCAACATAGAACTTGGGGGCACATAGGAATCCTCCTTGTGTAGCATAATTCTGTGACTCACCAAATGTGGAAACTTTGACTCTAAAACCATAGACCTTTTCCTCTATTAGCATCGCTGAATTTTTATTCCTGATTTGGTTACAACCTTTTTTTTTTACATATGAACATTCCCATCCCCTAACTGGAACTGGGCCATTCCACTCTCTGGTTAGAATTTCTAGCTATTAATTTAGTTTCCAATCTAGCACCTTAGCTTCAAAGGTTTGAACAGTAAGTCAGTCATCTTGGCTTGATTCCACCATGACCCTTACTTCCCTATTTTTCAGTGAGTTGTACTGTAGGTTCTTCCTGTCCTTCCTCAATATAGGAAGGTCTATGTTTAACATCAAGAAGCCCAGGCAACCACAGACTCTACAGCAAGGGTTCTTAAATCTTTTTTGTGTCTATCATAGCATCCTAGGGCAGGCTGATGAAACTTTTGGCCCCCTATCCAGAATTATATTTTTAAATGCATAAAATAAAATAATAACAATAAAAATCCATAGGATTAGAAAAAGAAACATTACATAAAAGCACAATTATGGGAAAAATTTTAAAATTCATCAAAAGCAGTTTAAGAACTCCTGAGGAGGGTGATGACCCTGACAATATCCATGGGTAAGATATAGGGAGAGAATAAATCCATTCCATGTTAAATGATCTAATCTTTATGACTTTATGAAATGAGAGCACTGTAAAATAGAGGGAGGGAGAGACAGAAAGAGAGAGGAAAGAGAGGAAGAAGAAGAAGAAGAAGAAGAAGAAGAAGAAGAAGAAGAAGAAGAGGAAGAAGAAGAAGAGGAAGAAGAAGAAGAAGAAGAAGAATGGAAGTGAGGGAGGGAGGGAGAGGGACAAGGAAAAAGAGAAGAAAAGGGAGAGGGACATGGAGAGGGAGAGGAAAAGGAAGAAGAAGAGGAGAGGGAGAAGGTAAGGGTAAGGATAGGGGCAGGAGAGAGAGAGAGAGAGAGAGAGAGAGAGAGAGAGAGAGAGAGAGAG
>JAJPUD010001683.1:313781-335104 GCA_023553655.1 Myrmecobius fasciatus | reverse complement strand
TTTAATAACACATTTTTGGAAGATCCTTTTTTCCTTATAGTCACTTTTAAATGATTTTTTTGAAAAAAAAATCATGAATCTTTCACTTTAATGAATATAATTTTAACTATTTGAATGAAATCTGTCAGTGTACTATAGAAGTGGTCAGAGAAAACTACCACAATGCTAAGAGGTTCCTTTGTTATTGTTGTTTGTTTTTGTTTTTAGTCCTTCATAAGAATATAATAACTAAGGAATTAATTTTTGTAAGAATGAAAGGTGACAAATGTAGGTTTTAGGTATATCAAAGAGAAATATTTCTTCCCTCTAAAGTAAAATATTTCCGCATTTATATTTGAAACCGCTATTCCAGCTAAATTTGAGCTACCATATTTGGAAAATCAAGACATAACCAGGTTTTAGGGTGAGTTGGGGAGGGCAAAGATAGTCAGCTGGGGTCTTATATATAATGATGACCTCCATGGTATATAGCAATAATGGAATTGTAAATAAAAAAGGATGACTGTCTTAAAACCTACAGATTTTTGATAGCTGACTATGCAAAAGCATTTACAATAAGTTCTGGACAGTTAGGAAGGGAAGAGAAATGACTTTTATCACTGAAGAGATGGGCTACAATGAAATGTGTGTACTGGGAGCTTGCTGTTTTCTGCTGACATCTAAGATTTAGGGAAGGGATTAAAGGGTGCTAAAGAATGCTAACACCCTGGAGAGAAAGGAATAGTTTATTGTACTTGGTATAAAGGTCAGCACTGGGGAGTATTAATTATGAGTGAGATTAAGTAAGAAAAACATTAGGGCTAAACTTTAGGGAAAGTTTCTAAAGAATAAACTTGAATTATATATTATACTGCATTATGTTGAACTCTATTGAGTATGAGGGCTACATCAGGAACCATTACTAAAAACTCAGCAATGAACATAAGTGTTAAAGTTGACAAGGTTCTTAATTATCACAGAACAATCTTATTTTTGGCAGGAATATACCCTAAATGTCATAAAAAATATGAATATACACTAAGGTTCCATCTTCTGCCCTACTATTCTATATAGATATGTATCATCCAATCTTTAAAATTATCACTTTTAAATATAAACCCCCCAGATATCAAGTTCAATATCTTCCCAGGCTGGGCTTCAATCTTCAAGTACTTGTGGTACATTTTTACTTTAGGAGGCTGATTGAAGTGGTAGATATAATGTTAGAGTCATTAATATATTGATTCAAATTCTGCTTCTGACATTCAGTGAGTGACCCTGGGCAAGTCGCTTAAGTTCTTATAGCCTCAGTTTTCTTATCTTAAGAAGAACAAAAATAACATATACTGCACAGAATTGTTATGAAGATAAAATGGGATATATATGTATATGTATGTATGTATATATATATAAAGTCCTTGTGAAATCTTTAAGTCCTATATAAATGTTATATATTTTATTATCACTCTTATTTCAATCTTATTCTATATTACTCTCCTTTTCATCCTTCAGTCTAGCCAAATTGAACCTATTCCCTGTTCTTGACCTGTGGCCAATATAGAATATATTATTTCTTCATCTCTACCTATTAAGATCCTTTTCTTCCTTCAAAAGCCCATTCAAGAAGCTATCACCTCTTCTTCAAAAGCCTTCCCTATTGCATCCAACTTAAAATACAATTTTACTCTTCAATTTTTTCTTAGAACTCTTAGTTTAGATCTCTCATTTACTATTTTCACACTATATATACATGATAGCTATATGTTTACCTTTTATATAACAATCCCCAATGAAGTTTAAACTGCTTGAAGCTAGGGATGGCTTTTTGTTTGTTCATTCATTTTTTTTGAGGGGGGGCTGTGGAGGAGGCTCACTGAGAGTGAGTAGATGGGAGAGACCACTGTATTCTTCCTACTTAGCTTGGTGCTTCAATCAAGTGGAAGACACTTAAAGATGTGTATTGCATCGACTCTTTTTATCTTCCACATTTTTGTCAGACACTTCTGACATGGTTCCATTGCAATTGTCTAACTAAAACTTTAATTTAAAAGAAAAACAAAAACTTAACTTCCTGGAGCCAAGATGGTAGAGTAAGCAGTAAATCGTTGTAACTCTTCCATGTTCATCTTCAAAAAATTATAAAATAGTTTCCTAAAACAAATCCTGGAATAGTAAAGTAAGTAAGGAGCCAGGATGAAACAATCTTTGAGCCCAGGAAATTTGGAAGATCTGAGCGAAAGATCTGTCTCACTTTGATAAAGTCCAGGACAGGAAGCATCACTTCAACCTAGTAGTCAACCCCACCTCAGTAAACCAGCAGTAGATAGATCTCGAGCTCCAGTGTGGTGGAGCAGTCAAACACCAATACCAAGAACTCACCCACTGCCTATGTGCCCCAGAAGAGCTAGGGGGATGGGCAGATTCAAGTGCTGGCAACTGCCATATGCTTCAGCATAGTACCAGGCAAATAGGCAACTGCCAGGGATCAGACCTTCCCCTGATTCAATGTATGGGGGAAACTCAGAAACACTCACAGCTCTTGGCAGAAATTATTATTAAGGCCTATACTATAATCCACTAGACTCCTAAGGGTTTCAAGCAGTGCCAGCCAACACCCCCTCAAACACACTCCTTTTATAGTGCCCTCTACAGAATAAAACTGAAGAAGAAAATCCTGAATGGGTCTCAGGGCAATATCAGTGAAACACTAAGTAAACAGCCAGAATCTGTAGTCCCAGGCACTAGAAGTTTGAAACTGTGCCCATTCTCCTGAAGGAGCAGAGCCCAAATTTAAAAGAATGAAAGAAAAGGCCAAAAATTTTTAGTAAAAAAAAGAATCTGACTATAAAAAGATATTTTGGTGACAGGGAAGATCAAGACTCAAACTCAGAATACAATGCCTAAAAATCTATGGGCAAAGAAAAGTAAAAGTAGCTTCAAGCCCAAAAAGAACTCAAGAAAGAGCTCAAAAAGGAGTTTAAAATCATATAGAAATAGAAGAGAAATTGGGAAAAGAAATGAAAATGATGCACAAAAATTATGGGGAAAAGAGTCAACAGCTTGGGGGGAAATCACTTAAAATAGAACTGGCCAAATGGAAAAGTAGATACAAAAATTCACTCAATAGCCCCTCCTCCCCACCCGAAAAACAAAACAAAACAACTTTGATTTGGGCAAATAGAAGCTAATTACTTTATGAGACAACAAAAATCAACCAAACAAATTCACAATAATGAAATATAAAATACCTTATGGGAAAAGCAACTGATCTGGAAAATAGATCCAGAAGAAAGAGTGCCAAAATCATTAGACTAGCTTAAAAACCACAATCAAAAGGAAGACATGGGGAGCATCTTTCAAGAAATTATCAAGGATAATTGTCTTCATATCCTGGAACCAAAGAACACTAATGCACCATCAGTAGTTCTGAACTGATTTAACCATTCTGGAGAGCAATTTGGAACTATATCCAAAGGGCATATGCTTTGATCTAGCAATAATACATTACTAAATCTGTATCCCAAAGGGATCATAAAAAGAGGAAAGGATCTATAGTACAAAATATATTTATAGCAGACCTTTTCATTATGGCAAAATATTGGAAATTGATTATCCATTAATTAGGGAATGGCTAAATGAACTAGTTTATGAATATAATGCAGTGCTGTTGTGTAATAAGAAATTAACAGGCAGATTTCAGAAAAACCTGGAAAGACTTGTGTGAGCTGATACACAGTGAAATGAGCAGAACCAGGAATACAATGTATATAGTATCAGCAACATTGTGTGATGACCAACTGCGAATGACTCAACTTTTCTCAGAAATGATCCAAGATGAGTACAAAGGATTCATAAAGGAAAATGCTATCCACATCCAGGTAAAGAATTGATGGATTGTGAATACAGATTGGAGCACTTTTTAAAGCTTAATTTTTTTTTCATGGCTTTTCCCTCCTGTGATCTGCTTCTTTTCTCGTAACTGTGGCTAATATAGAAATATGTTTTACATGATAGCACATATATAATCTATATAAAATTGCCTACTATTTTAGAAAGAGGAGAGAGAGGGTAGGGAGGCAGGGAGAAAAATTTAGAACTCAAAATCTCTTAAAAATGAATGCTAAAAATGGACATGTAATTGTGAAAAAAATGAAACTATTAAAATATTTTTAAAACTCTAATAATTTTATGAATACATAAGTAGATCTTTTCAATTAGGAAATAATTATAATCCAGGGATTTTTTTTCCAAATTTTTTTGGGGGAAACTAAAGTCAGGTAAAACTTGTGCAAAAGACATGGATGTAAGATGACTTTTGATAGCATTTGGAAAGCATGTATTAATCAATTCTTCATGTGAACTGATATAATAAATGGACTCTAGTCATAATTAGAAAAAAATTGAGCTAATGAATTTAGATTGATGGATAGAAAGATGGATGGAAGTTTTTAATGCTAAAAATGTGTCAGTTACTATATTTTATAATTCCCTAAGAAAAACAAAAGGAAAGGAAAAACTCTGCCATTGAAAAGCCACTAGAACTATTCTAGAAAATTAATCATCTGAAATTCATCATGCTATCTTTGGGCCAGTATTTGTCTGTTAAAAGAAAAGAATTGAAATATTTAAAACAGAAAAAAAAATGTTGTAAATAGAGATTTATTCATATTTTTCAAACTCAAATTTTAATGGTTTTCTTTTTTTTTTCTTTTTCCCCTTTTTATTGTTTTTTTTATTCTGGTTTTATATGTACATTAATTTTTAAAATATACATTTCCTTATGAACCATGTGGGAGAGAAAAATCAGAACAAAAGGTAAAAAACCACAAGAGGAAAAAAAAAGAGGGGGGGGAAGTAAGCACAGCATTTGGTGATTTATATTCATTCTCCATAATTCTCTCTCAGAATGCAGATGGCATTTCCTAGCCAAAGTTTATTAGAATTGCCTTGGATCATTGAACTACTCAGAAAAGCCAACTTTTTCATAGTTGACCATCACAAAATTTTGCTGTTACACTGTATATATTTGGTTCACTCAGCATCATTTCATATACATTTTTGAGGATTCTTCTAAAATCAGATTGTTCATCATTTTTTTATAGAACAGTAAATATGCCATTACTTTCTTATACCATAACTTATTCAGCCATTGCCCAATTGATGGACATCTACTCATTTTCCAGTTCTTTGCCACCATAAAAAATGTAGCTACAAACATTTTTGCACGTATGAGTCCTTTCCCCTCCGTTATGATTTCCTTGGCATATAGACCCAAATAGTAGCACTGCTGGATCAGAGGGTATGTAAAGTTTTATAGCCCTTTGGGCATAGTTCCAAATTGCTCTCCAGAATAGTTGGATCATTTCTACAACTTTCCTAACAATGCATTAGTGTCCCAATTTTCCCATATTCCCTCCAGAATTTATCCTTGTCTTTTCTTTTCATGTTAGTCAATCTGAGAGGTTTGAATTGGTACCTCAAAGTTGTTTTAATTTACATTTTTCTAATCAATAGTGATTTAGAACACTTTTTCATATGATCATAGATGGCTTTAATTTCATCATCTGAAAATTGTTCATATCCTTTGACCATTTATCAATTGCATATTGAGAGTAATATACTAAAAGTTAGAAAGACCTGTGTTCAAACCCCCTCAAGGGTTTAGTTGTTTTTCTTCAGATAAGTATCCTAATCTCTCCTAACTTCAATTTTCTCAACACTAATAGGAGGGAATTGGACTCAATAGCTTCTTGAATACTTTCTGGTTCTAAAATTACAATCCTGTGGTTAATATTGTCTCTCATGTGATGAAAATAGAAGTTGAAGTCTAATGAAAGGTATCTGTGCTTTCAGTGTGTGTATAAGGGAGGGACTTGTAGGAAGAAGAGAATGTAAATCTGACAATAAAATAAAATATTATTTAAAATAAAAAAATAAAGAATGCAGTGTAACATAGTAGAAAGTGGATTAAACTTGCAGTCAAATAGGATTGGGTTCAAATCTTGCCTCTGACACCTATTAGAAGTATAATCCTGAGAAAACTGCTTAACTGATAGCTCAAGTTTCTTCATTGGTTATGAGGATAATCATAACACTTCCTTCAAAAAATATCATGAAGTTCAAATGAGATAATATGTTAAGCACATTGAAAACATTAAAGTTCTATATAAATAAGAGATATTGTTACTATAGAAGTAAATCCCTTTATCCACTCAAATTACTGTTTACCCAGTCTTTACCTACACTTCCATCAATAAGTACCTGATATTTCTAGATAAGCTAATAGGATAAAATGGCATCAAGTATGGCCCATTTAAGTGTTGAAAGGGATCATGCAGACTACCTACTACCTATAACTAATTTTGTTGTTCAGTCATTTCAGTCATGTCTGACTCTTCATGACATCTATTTGGGATTTTCTTGGCAAAGATACTGGAATGTTTTTTTTTTTTTTTTCCCTCCTCAACTGAGGAATTGAGGTAAATAGGATTTAATGATTTATCTAGAATTCTACAACTATTAATTCCCTGAGATATGACCTCAAGTCTTCCTGACCACAGGGCCAGCATCAATCTATTACAACACCAAGATGCTATCCCCTACTAACTCCCTATTCTTCATTTTACAGATAAAAAAACTGTGGCAGTGGAACTGAAGTTCTTTTTACTATAATATACATGATATTTTTCAAGTGTTTCTTTAATAAATTAAAGTCATGAAACCTTTACAGAATTGTAAATAGTAGAATTGATAAATCTTGAAAAATTCTCTCTCATTCCATCAGCATGTCTGTATTTCCAGAATTATTGTCATTTTTAAAATTAATTTCATTATTATTGTTAAGGTTATTATTTTTGTTGCCATTGTTAAGATTTTCAGATATTTTTCAGGATACTTATTCTGAAAAAAATAATTGTTTTTTTTTTCCTTTATGGTGATCTGTTTATATTAGACTGTTCTTCCTTCTAACTTAAGTCTTTTATGTTAAGTTTATGCTTTTCTTCTTTATTCTTGTCACTTGTCACTTAAAACCAAAACATTTATTATAAAATCAACTTGCTAGATTTGCCATTATAGATCAGTCCCTTAACTCCTCCAAGCTTTAGTTTACTTATCTGTCAAGTGGAGGCATTTGATAATGAAAAGAACACTGGGTTTAAAGTCAGAGGATCTGGATTCAAATTCTACCCCTTACTATCTATATGTTCTGTGGGAAGTCGTTTAATCTCCTTATACTTCAGTTTCCTCATCTGTAAAATTTGGGGACTGGACCATATGACTCTAGGTCAATGATTCCAGAATCTTATGATGTGCAACTTCATAGGGTGGTTAGAAAACACAAATAAAATATTTTAAATCAAGCATTTTGACAACTTTATATAATGTCACTTACTATAATCTTAAGCTAGATAGATCTAATTTAGTGAAAATTGTTACTGTAGTTTAATTGAGAGTGGCTTCCTAGTGAAGTGAATAGAATGCCAGTCCTGGAAAGGTTGATCTTCAGTTCAAATTTTATCTCAGACACTCCCTAGCTGTGTGACCCCAGACAAGTCACTTATCCCTATTGGCTTTAGTTCTTCATCTATAAAATTATCTAAAGAAGGAATTCACAAACTATTCCAGGATCTCTCACAAGAAGATACCAAATGGAGTCATGAAGAATCCTACTTGGGTGAAAAATGACTGAGCAATAAAACAATTGAAGGTATCCTGGTTTGGGACTCTGAGTACCTTAATTCACATCCTAGTTTTTACACTTAATACCTTTGTGAAGTTGAGCAGGTCTTCCTTTTTCTTGGCCCAAGTGTTCTTACTTATAAACTTGGTTGTTTGATTGATTGACTAATTGATCTCTTAATTCCCTTCTAATTTCTAACCTATGCTCCTTACTAGCTTAAATTTTAAATGTTTAATATTGTCTATGCTAATATAGTATTTCTATCTAATTAGTTTTCGTAAGCTGTCATTATTTCCCCCCAACATCTGGTTGTTCCAATTATTATAATGACCAAATTCCATTGAAAAATGCATTTCTATTAATTGACTGATAGTATCAGCTGAAATACCTGAATGACTGACCAAATGTTTCACTTTTCATCCAGGTGTTCTAAGATCATACATTTTGTCTGAGTGACATGAATTAATTGTTATTATTAAATTTGTTTGCTTATTTCTTATCACTTTCTTTCCTACTAAGATCCTTCCAGATCCTCTTTTTCTTCTCTCAAGTACTTATCCTTACATCGTTTTCCTAAAGTTTTCTGGGAATTATTTGATTTCTGCAGGATTCCCAATGAATGAATTCTAAATGCCTAAAGTAGGGGTGTGTGTGTGTGTGTGTGTGTGTGTGTGTGTGTGTGTGTGTAAATCTTTCATCTAGAGGAGGAGTTGTATCATGGGCTAGATTTCAGGGTTTTTTGAACTTGAATGGGAAAAATTTACATGTTTATTTTCTTAAACCTCAAATAGAAATTTGACCTTTCTTTCAATTATTTGTTTTGACAAGGGTTTCATGACTTTTACCCTTATGTCAAAGGAATCCATGACACAAAAAGGTTAAGAACTTATCTCCATCATTGATGAAATATTTAAATATCAGTGGATTCTGAACTGAAGCTTATAAAGTATAACAGAATCTTATTTTTTCCTGAGAATGATGTTCAATGGCCTACTCTTTTATTTCAAATTATATGTTCTTCATTTATATATATATATATATATATATATATATATATATATGTAGGAATATATATATAGAGATGCTCTTTATTGATGATTTTTGTGTTTACAACAGTGATTTCATTCTCTCTTCAGACTGCAACATCTATTTCATCCATCCTTTTCTTTCCAATCATATGGCCACCCCCAATATGGGACATTATCACTTTTCACTTGGACTTTTGCAATAGTCTTATTGCTTTGTATATCACATAGTTGCCAAAGTGCTACACTGAAAGCATCAGTCTGATCATGTCATTTTCTTCCTCCAAAAAACTTTAGTGGCTCCCAATTCTCAGATCAAAGACAAACTCCCCTGCTTGTCAGTTAAAGCTCTTCATAACCTGGATCTCCCTTACATTTATAATGTATTTTATAATGTATCATTTATCCTTACAATCTTAAGTATTCTCTTTACATGCTTTATGGTCCAGTCAAACTGGTCTACTTGATAGCTATTTCCTATTACTATTCCTTTGCAAGTCTAGAGTATACCATCACCCTACTTATACCTCTTAAAATCCCAAACTTTCTTCAAGACTGAGCTTAAGGCCTATCTCCTATAAGGTCTTCCTCTATTCTCTCATTTCTCCTGCATAAATTTCTATAGATTTACTTTTGTATATATTTATGTTTATTTTTATGTATATAGATTTTATATATATATATATATATAGATTGTTTCTCCCTGATAGAATATAAGTTTCTTGAGATCAAGGGGATGCTTCATTTTTGTTTCTGCATCCCCATCACTTAATGTTATACCTGGAATTTTAAACTACTTGTTGATTAGAACCTTTCCACATTTCCCTGAATTTTTAATATTGTTCATTTCCTATTGTAAAAAATAATATTCTATTACATTCATGTGCTATAGTATTTTTTTTTTATTCCCAATCATTTTCCAATCAATTGGAACTTCTCTCCCATCCTGAATTCTTAGAGCTACTATGAATGTGTTGGGAAAATATTGATCTTTCATTTCTAACTTTGATTTTCTTGTATGCAGGGAAAAAAATAAGAATTATGTAAACAAAACTTCATTGTGAGAGAAATAATTATTAAACAATCAATTACTGGGGAGATCCAAGGTTATTTCCCTTTATATGGAAAACTCTGTTCTTGCCCAAAATTTGCCTTACTCACACCATCTTATCTAGGTGCAGTTGTTGTCTTACTGAACTGGAGAACATTAAAAAGAATTTAATTTAAACTGAATTCTGATTCATTGTGTTTCATTCAGCTAGGACTCAGTAGAGGTGGACCCTCTTTTGTTTAGCTGGTCTTAGGTAGGGGTAGTCTAGATAAAGGAAAGTTTCTTTGTCTAAGACTAAGTGACCAATCATGTCCCACCCATTCCTTATGAGAATAATTCCACCTCTCATTAAAATATTCCTACTTCCCATTAGCCAATCAGAGTTGATTGCTACACTCAGCAATACCCACTCTTCCAAAGGCAAGTAAGAACTGAATTCCATGAAGGGCCTTTAGCACTGATCCTTTTTATTAATTATCTGCTAGCAATGATTAACAAAATGATTAATTACCTAGAAATCATGTCTCTCAAACTTTGGATACTTCACAATTGTATGTGTCTTCTGATTGTCCCACCAAAATTATTCACAGTTGTTTTAGCCTAATTGCATGATTGCAATTTATGTTAGGGTTTTTTTCATATGTATTTCTCTTACACTTAGTGCTTTTTGTCCATTTATAGCTTTTAATGTCTTAAAAAATGTTCATTTCTTTTGTTCATTTATCTATTAAAGAAAGGTTCTTTGCATGACAATTGTTTTATTCAAACCTTTCACATATATGTTACTTGAAATAGATCACATATTTTCAACTTGTTAGTGATTATATCATGGGAGTAATTTTTAAAAAATGATGGACATAAAAATATATGCCTACATATGTTTCTCTTCCTAGGTATATATGATTTATGATGGTAACTTCTAATGATAAGGAATTTCCACATCTCTCAGAAATTGACATTTTGCGTATAGAGTGACCTGTGATACTCTCACAACTTTTTTGTTAAAGGACCAAATTTATTCAAACAAAGTAATTATTAATGGTGCCCTATGCTAAAATTTAAAAGAAAAAAATATTATCCCAAAGATACAAATAAATACTGTTTGAGAAAAATTTCTTAGGCTGAAACATGACCATTCATATTCCAAAACTATGAAACCTAACACTCCTAGTTATCTTAACAAATGTGATGATTAAAACACTAATGAAGTAATTTTAGGTTTTTATTAATTTCACATCCTTTTCTTCACTTCATCCATGTAACTTGCAATTATCATTAAAATTCTATTAGTTGGTGAAAAAATGTCAATGAAAAAATATCAATCTTTTATTCTTTTATTGCTTTGACATTCCCCTCATCCCCCAAATAAATTTTCTTTAAGTGGATTAAGAAGATGGCAAAAATATCTTTTTGGAGGGCTTGAGGGAGAAGGGAACTCCCCTAAAAGTCTTGCTGATAGTTTCATTATGCCTTTTTATTAGATGATAAATTTGTTTGTTTGTTTCATCAGTGGCTTCTTCCAGGCATCAGAAATGAAACTGAAAGACAGATATTTCCAGTAGTTATAATAGCTACTTACTTCAAATAAATTTTTTGAGTTCATTTTTACTTTGTTTAATATGGAAGCACACTGATACTTTGTTCTTATTTTTATTCCTTTCAGAGGGGTAAATTGAGGTACAAGGAGAGACAAAATGATTGGTGTAGCCGGGGTTACAGTGGAAAATGTGCCCAGGTTCCTGAAAAAAAAAAAACAAAAAACCCTAGTTGTTCCTCACAAGGATTTATCAGTGTTTATATAAATCATAGATCAACAAAATATAGTCCCTGTTATAAACATCAGTCAAAAAATATTGGATTTTCTTGAAAGATATGTCCCTTAAGCCCCCTTAAATGGTAGAAATAAAAAACATGCTAAATAGTTGTCTTCCATAATTTGTGAAATGAATTATTTTTTCTTCTTGAGCTGAAAAAAGAAACATGACTGACTTCCATCAAATATTTAAGTCTCTGTAAGAGGACTGCAAAGTCAAACTTCCAGAAGTCACATTTTAGTTATCATTGTGCAAATGACATCATCCTTGATCTGTTTGGCAACCTACTTATTTCAGACAATACTGACAAATGCTGGTAAGAAGAGAATTATTCAGTAAGTAGGCTTCCCCTCCCCCAACCCCATCCCCCTCTTTGAAATTAATTTTAAGGCTGACAACCAGGAAAATGTGACAGAAGGAATGAAAGTATAACAAGAACATTGATGATGGAGTGGCTTTTTTATTACCTAATTGTTGGCCTGGATTCAGTGTTTGGAAAGTCTGTTCATAGTCGGATTCTCATCGAAAACATATGTATTTTCCAAATCTGGTGGAAAATTTCAAGGATCAACTGTGCTTGATTCCATCTGAGGATAGACATTGTTTATTGAACACTGAAGGGACTGTTTGAGTTAATTACCTCCAAGCACATTATCCTAATTTAAACCTCAAAAAGTTCTTAAACAAAAAGGCAACATCATATGATTTGATGAGATTATTTGACAGTCACAAAATCCTTTACTCTTATGGAATCTACTGGCTAGTTTCAGATTCTATGCAATGGGTGGCAACTTTGTCTTGCACAACTAGCCACTCTTGAGGTACTCTTCTCTCACATGAAATTTTGGCCATAGCATGTTGCTGACATGATGTTCGACAAGTCCTTGTCTTCACTCAAGGTTTTAACTCTACTGTCCATTTGTAATTAGCGCTCATCAGTATATAGAATCCCTCTCTTTTGTCACTCTAGCTATATTTGCAGTTTCTCATTTACAGGAAATATTACCCTTTTCCTGGAGGTATTTAGCATCACTTGGCAATGGAATAAGGTGATTGTCAGTCCTGTTTTTCTTTCTTTCTCTCTTTCTTTTAGCTGGGACAGTTCTTTGTTTTTGCTGAAGTTTGCCGTTTCTCCTTGTTACTGATGTGCTGCTTCCTTTATGCTGACTGCCAAGAAAATTTTGGACTGCTGCCCTATTTTCCTCTGGAGGCTGATGTAGTCTTCAAAGTGAAGTTAGTGGGTTTTTAAAAATGGAGTTTACCAGAAGCACGGCATCTTGATGCTTATGGCGACCTTGCTCTCTGTTGCACAACTTTCAAAGTCTGACAGAATGGCCTCAGCTTCTCTGAAGCTGGTAATCATATTTGAAACCATTTTGAAATCATCACACTTGAAACCAGGGTTTCAGTGAGAGACAGAATATATTCAATTTTTAAGTTTGATTTCTTTTTTAAAGCTTAATGTTTGGTATCATTGAAATATATTTTCAAATAGTTTTCATTAAAAAGCTATTGAAAAAAATCTTGGACAGGTCTTGGATACTACCTTTTATCAGCTCTCAATAAGATGAAAATTAATGTTAATAACATAAAAGATAAAAACAAAGTATGTATAGGATCACCTTTTAAATTTCACTATCTTATATATATACACCTCTTGCCTAGAAAAAAGATATATAGTTTTCTGTGGCATCCATTGCTTGACCAAATTTCTGCTATTATTTCTTTATTTTTTTACTATGCCATGAGAATAGAATGTAGGGTTGATTGTCTTTTAAGCTTATAAGCAGATTTATCTAATCATTCAGATAGAATACATTACCCAGTTACTCAGGATTTGGATCAGGATTAAATTAGATATTTAATAACCTCTGTTCACAGTAAGTCAAGTTGCAATCAGCTGGCAGCCAAAAGTCAAAGAAGTGTGAATAGTTAAAATCATGATCAGATACCATGGTACAACCTTCCTGGGGTTGATATGGAGCTTAGCTCCACATATCATAATGTGAGCTTAAGAAAAGCAAAACTTTAGGGGGTAAAATAAAAATAACTAAAATAGTTTTGGAAAATATCTTTGTTCTTCTTTGTTCTAATGACTGTTGATTAAAAAAAAACTAATGAACATTGATTATCACTTAATGAGGTTTAGTCATATTAAAAACAACTGACTTGAGTTTTACTATGTATTTTTTTTTTTCGTATATTACAGTCAGTTCTGGACATCTTTTCTATTTTTCCACCCCCTCCCCAATTGAATATCTTGTATAACAAAGAAAAAAGAAGCTACATTTCATAATGAGTGGACAATTGGCCACAGTGTCCAGAAGATTTGGTTCAGATTCAAACTCTCTGTTTGACCCTAGAGAAATCACTTATCCTCTCATTGTTTGATACAAAATTTTAGGATTATAAATTATAGAATAGTCTTCCATCTGCATTTCTAGAAGGAGTTTCCTCACCAGGAGAAAGACAGAGACAGAGACACAGAGAGGAACATACCATTAACATATAACCATTAAATGAAACTATTGGAGAAGAAAAAGCAGTAATTGCATCTGAGATGGTATGAGACTTTTTTGTCCCTGTAGCCTTCCACATCATTGCCAAGAGGAGAAAGGTAGGCTTTATTTTCTATTATTTGCATCTTCTCATATTCTAGATTGATACATCTAGAAATTTAAATGAAACTAAAAGATATTCACAATAAAAAAACCTGACCTAATATAGAAGAATCAAGTCACAGAGTAGTTACAGAAGGGGCCTGTGGTGAAGGAGTACTAGAAAGTAGGAGAGAATTAAAACAAAACAGAAGAAAAAACCTGTTAGATCCAAGAGTTGCTTTTAAAGCCTTGGAATATATGACTTAAATTGCATTATTGGAGCTTTTGCTTTTTTTTTTTTTTATTTGTGTGACTTTTTAAACTTTTTTATTTTGAAAAAAACATTCCTAAGCTATACTTGCATTTCTAAACAGGATTTCCTTTTTTTAAGAATTTGTTATGTAGAGCTAATAGTAATAAAATGTTTTTGTTTGTTTATACAATACTGGTCACCAAAAAACTGGCAATCATTGAGTAACTACAAATTATCTGCAGAAGACTGCTTTCTTATGGATATAGAAATGAATGGAGAATTTCTAGGATTTAGCATTAAAGGAAAAAGAATACTATTTTGGTGCCATTTTAATGAAACAAAAAGAGTACATCTGTTTATTTTTCTTGAAGAATCTATGGGACCTTAAATTGTATTGATCATTGAAAATAGGGGGAAGAGGGAAAGTCATATTAATCCCTTTCCCATATAAAAATCTCCACATTCTGTTACAAATGCAAACTCCCAAAGGACACAGGAGATAAGGGATTAAACCTCTGGTTGCATTGGTTTCAGGAACTCTCAAGACAGAAAGTTCTCTTTACCAAAAGTAGATAAACCTCCTTGACAACTTAGAGTTTGAAAAGTTGTTTAGTACTGTAAGCTGGGCCTGGAATAAGGAATACATTCATGAGTTCAAATTTCCTCATTTGTAAAAGGAGCTGGAGAAGGAAATGGCAAACTAGTACAATAACATTGCAAAAACAAAAACAAGATAAAAAAGAGTGGGATACAACTGTAAAACGACAGAACAACAACAATAATTGAGAGAATAAAGGGTTTGCACAAAGTCATACCTTTAATGTGGCAGAGGCAAGGCTCCAGCTTAGCTTTTTTGGATTTTTGAGGAACTCAAAGCTATAGCACACTGCCTGTCACTAAATAGCTTGGAGAAAGAAGGGAAGAGGGGAAAAGGAGCAGAAAATAGTTACTGATTTATGATTATGCAGCAAGAGAATCATTATATCTTTTTTTCTGAAGCTTTTCTACTTATATGATTATAGAGAGCCATCTCAATTTTCAGTTATTTTTATTAATTTCATGGCAAAAGGTAGGATCAACAAGCTTCTGGATTTATGCCAAACACATCTCCATGTAGAGGGACCATTGTAAATTTATTTGATGAGAACAACTGGGTATAGCTTGGATATGTTGTACTTTGGGAAATTGTCCAAATTTTTGGCAAGAGCACTACTGATTAGAGAGAGTGGGATCATCTGTTTTCCCCCAAATGAACAAATAAATAAGTGTACCCTATATCTTATCCCTACTCATCTCACTTATCTCAAAACTTCAACATTTTTGTAGAATTTAGCACTGTGGTTACTGGTACTGCATAACAACTTAGATTCTTAGCTGTCAGATAAGTTGATCTCTTTAACCTCACAATCTGAATTAGTTTCTAACAAATGCTCAATGTACTCTACTGAATTTCAGTTGCCTGAAGGTACATTCTTCTGTGCACCAAGGAATTCAATTGCTCCAATAATTTTAGTTTATCTTGTACCCTTACTTGAAATCAGATGTGAGAACAGGAAGGACCAGGGAAAACTCCCAGCCTGAATAAACTCTTCCCTCTCCAGAGGTCTTAAGTAGGAACAGTGACATTTTATTTAAAAGGATCCATTCTGTCTCACAAAGAGTTCTCAGAATGAGATAGGAATAAAACAGGTCATAGAAATGGCTTCAGAGGAACTTTGGTTGATGGGAATTTCTCCTGGGATGTGGACCAAAGAATAATGATCTGCAAAATAAAGGCAATACAGCTTTTGGTCCTAGCCTTTTAAAAACTATAAATAAATATGTACATTATATACCATTAGATGTCTGTTATTTGTTAGTCTCAAGTCTGAGGTCAGAGGATGCAAGGAAGCACAAATAACTATTTTACAATGCAGATTTTCCACAGTGATGGGAAGACTGGGAGAGGTAAAACAAGCAAATAAACAAAGAAACCCCTCCATCTACTCCCTTTCATATGGTCTGAGATAGGGATTATGAACAATTTTTTTTTTGTCACCCTAGTATGATGAATTGTTTCCTTTATCACCATAGAATATTTAATTTAAATTGATTTGTAATTTGGGGAAAATCATTGTTTTCACTATGAAATATTTTTCAAGTAAAGAGAAAAAATTTCAATCTAAATTTACATTGATGCTATATTAACACTGATGGTATTTTAAAGAAATTATTGTTTTCATACTTTCATTTAAAAGGACCACCAAAGTAGAAAATACTGTTCAGTGCCTTCATAATGTCAGAAAAGAAATTTAAAAAAAATTTCCCCCTCATGATAGAGTGACAGGTTATGCAGAGAGTAAGGAAATAATAGACATAGCATATCAAAATTTCTGATTACATTGACAACCTAGGGAAATATGAGGTAAATCATATTTTCTAGGAGGGTATCACTTGATTGTCAGGAGATCACAACCAAATAAAATGTGTGTAATTAACCAAGGAAGTATATATGGTCCATCTCCATAACTATAACATTTCTGTATGTAATCACAAATATTAGATATGGACAGAATAGTTGCACCATTTGCAGGATTTTTCACTTTTAATCTAAGTGATTTGGATTTGTGCAAACACAATTAAAAGATATACTGTTGTAGGTGATTCCTGATATTGTTTAATATGTATCAAATTTCATATAAAGTCTATAATAATGTCTATAATAATGTTTCTGTATAATAGAATTTACATTAAATTGTAGAATATTAAATTTGATAAGCCCCTAAGAAATCATGTAACACAACTGCTACCTGAAGCATGAATTTTGCTATTAAATAATGATCTACTCCCCGTTTGATGAATTTGTGAGGGAAAATTAATTACCTACTGTGCCTACTATGTGGATGGCTCTGCGTACATAATAGGAATATTTTTCTCCAATTCAAACAAAATATTCCTCCCTTAATTTCCCACTTACAGGTTCTGATTCCTTCCTCTAGAGCTAGAAAGAACTAGTTAAATCCTTCTACATTGGAACTTTTGTCAAGCATTATGAGATAATTTGTGAGAAATGGATGGGCGTTTGTTTAGTTTCCACAGTTGTGAAGTTTCAATGGAGAAATGGCACTTGAATTGGATGATTAAAACCCATAGGGACATTGGAGGGTGATCTGGGGTGGAGGTTATATCCCCCAAAAGAATAATAATGTAAGTTCCTTAATAAGGGGCAAGGACTGAGTTTTGTGATCAGGACTGGTAGCCTGAGATTTGAAAAGAATCTTTTGTACTTTGTTCCTAGCTTTCTACTGTAATCCTTCCCTTCTGGAATGGAAGCTCCTTGGGAAGAGGGCCTGGATTGAGTGGCAAACAAACACCTGCCCTGTTCAGCATTTGATAGCCTCAGGCTTTCTTACCTCACATTTTTGGAAACTGCACTTTAGAAACCCCAATCACGGGGGAAAAGAGCCAGGGGATGGGGAGGGGAGCTACTTTAGGAAATAAAAAGGGACTGCCCCTTGTTTGTGTGAGTGTCTCTCCCACTATACTTTGTGAGTCAGAAAGTGTGCACCCTTTTTCACGAGAAAGAAAGAAATTCTTTTTGCCTTTTCTAAAACAAGTCTCTGATTAATTGAAAAGGAAGGGGCAGTAACCCCTTATCACATACTATTGAGTCCCATAAGTCTTTTCTTCTCCAGGATAATGTCTGGTTTTTGTTTTTGTTTTTGTTTTGTTTTGTTTTCCTCTTAGAGTGTTTTATTTTATTTATTTTTATTAAAGCTTTTTAATTTCAAAACATATGCATGAATAATTTTTCAACATTGACTTCTGCATAGCCTTGTATTCCAAATTTTGCCCTCCTTCCCCAACTCTCTCCCCTAGATGGTAAGCAATCCAATATATGTTATACATGTTAAAATATAGGTTAAACAGGATAATATCTCTAGATCTTTTGATCACTTTCCACATGGGCATAATTTCAAATTTCCTTTCCCATTCTGGTCAACTTCATTGGATACTTTCCATTTTATTATCCTTTCTAAAACATGACACTGAGGGCTCAGACATACATATTCCATATGTAACCCATGTAAGTGTAGAACAGTTCAGTTGCCTCCCTTATGGTTGTTAGACTTTTTAATGCCACCTAAGATTGTATTAGGTCTTTCAGCTACCAAATCATGCTGCTAATTAAAATTGAATGTGCAGTCTACTAGAATTTTTTTTAATATGAATTACTTTTAAGCCATATTTCCTTCATAATAAAATTGTACAGTTGCTTAAAAAATAATCCAAGCATAAAATTTTATATTTCTTCCCTTTAAATTTCATTTTGTTTGCTTCAGTATAAGTTGGACAGAGAAGATGTGAGATTTTCTCAGAAAATTCATCTCTGGAAGAGTACCATAGTTTAGGGCTACAATTTCAGGAAATCCCCAACCCCACCCTTACTTGTACCCTTGCTTAATATTGCAGAAACCACTTTGTAATTTATAGTTCCCTGTTCTCCTACCCTGAAGGTGGAGTGGGTTCCTGTGACAGATTGTGAGCCCTGATACTAAGTCAGGGACAGCTGGGGCCCAACATGTGCTAAAGTTGTTTCAGGGCATAAAAAATCCTGTTCTGTTGCTTGTGCTTTGCCTCCCTCCACTAGACTAGACTAGTTGAGGTGATACCCTATTCCTGCAGGAATTGAATAAACTGTTCTCTGCTTTGGCTCTGAGAAATGTTTATTTGAATTATTTTGGGTTAGTGGTCATTGTCTCATACAATTAGAATAAGGAGGCTCTAGTATTCTGGAAATTGGGTTAGAACATGAAGATATAGATTTGAGCTCAAACTGTTACTAGCAGTGTGATCTTAGGCAAGTTATTTGACTTTTCTGAATTTTCCTTGTTTGTAAAGATCAATGATAAAACATATTATTCACTTCACAAGACCATTGTTATAAAAGTGTTTTTAAAACTGAAATTGCTATAGAAAAAACAAGTCAGGGGCAGCTAGGTGGACAATGGATAGAGTACCAGTCCTGAAGTCAGGAAGTCCTGAGTTCAAATTTGACCTCAGACACTTAACAAGTCCTAGCTGTGTGACCTTGAGCAAATCACTTAACCCCAATTGCCTCAGCAAAAAAGCAAAAAAAAAAAAAAAAAAAGAAAAAACAAGTCATAGTTTTCATTCACATCCACTGAGTTAGTTTTTGCATTCTGATTTAATCCTCAAATGTATTGCCTCCTTTTCATCTGTGAATCATTCACATGTTTGTCATGGTATCTATGTCTTCATCCAAGTCATTAATAAATATGTTGAATAGAACAAGACCAAGGATGAAATCTTGAAGTCATTTGCTGGAATTTTCCTCCATTTTAACCATCTGCGAGTCAGTATTTCTTGGGTCTAGTCAACAAGTTTGGATGCCACCTAACTTAATTTTTTTTTTCCAGTCTACGTCTTTTTACCTTATTTACAATAACACTTTTTTTTTTTTTTTTTTTTTTTTTTTTTTGCTTTTTGCTGAGGCAATTGAAGTTAAGTGATTTGCCTAGGGTCACACAGCTATGGAATGTTAAGTGTCTGAGATCAGATTTGAACTCAGGTCCTCCTGACTTCAGGGCTGGTGCTTTATCCACTGCACCACCTAACTGCCCCTCTACAATAATATTTCAAAACACTTTTAAATATTCAATAAAATCCAGATATACAAAATCTACAGAATCCACTTGATTATTCTAGAAAACTTGTGAAAAAAAGAAAATTAGTTTGGGCTGATATGATTTCATTCAAATTTTCATTCAAATAAATTTCCAATGATTTATTAACTGTTAAATTCAGGACATTATGCTAAGTGAAATAAATATATGAAAAGTCTTGTTCTCAAGATGTTTATACTCTTATAGGAATAAGGGAAGTCATGTATCTAAAGAATATAATACAATTCCTAAGAAAAATCCTAATAGAAATTTGAGGAGAGAAAGATCACTTCTATGAGGGGAAGAGAGGTAAAACAAAGGAGTAAGGGACAATGACAAATGGATTTAGGAATAGGGGTATTTATTCCAGTCAGATGAGATGATATAGAGCAAGATAGAGGCAGTAGATGTCAGAGAGAGAATAAGGGAAGGATAGTAATCTAGTTTGCCTAGAAAGCATAACATGTAAAAAAGGAGTGTTTTGAGCTAAAGCCAGAAAGGTAAATTGGAGGAAAATTACAGGAGCCCTTGAGCATCATGATTTTGAGTTTATACATGTGTAAAGAACAGCAAAAAAGATCATCAGAATGTAGGAGGGGGGAACTCTCCAATGATGGTAAAATGATAGGTTGGAACTAGGTTGTGTAAAGCTTTATCAGCAAAACAAAGGAGTTAATATTTGATCCTGGAAGCAATAAGAAGTCACTGGAGTTGATTGAATAAATAGGGGAGTCCATCTTCACAGTGGAAGCCACAGTATGCTTAAGTTTCCTTAAGCACAATTCTACCCATATGACTCCCTTACTTGATCAACTCCAGAGACCTATTTCCTTTGAGATCAAATATTAACGCCTTTGTTTTGCTGATAAAGTTTTACAAAAAACTGCTCCCTACCTCTCTTTTCCCCATCGTTGGACATTTCTCCGACTCCTGCACTCTAATTCAGTCAAAATCTCTCTTCCTTATATATGATACTCCCTCTCCTGCCTCTTTAAATATGGGTTGCCTCTTCTTAAAGCATGAAATGCACTCCTTCCTTACCTCTCCCTCACAGTTTCAGCTACTGCATGAAATCTCTCCTGATCCCCTTCAATTGTTAGTGCACTTTTCCCCAAACTACTCTGTATTTACCTATTTTGTATATATTAAATTTATGGTGTATTTGTATGTGTGTATAATATATACGTACACACATATGTGTGTACATATATATATGTGTATATATACATGCATATTTATATATAGACAAATATC
>JAJPUD010001683.1:247469-313681 GCA_023553655.1 Myrmecobius fasciatus | reverse complement strand
TCCTTATCAGATCTTGATCCATTCTTTGTACTTGTATTTGTCATTGAGTATTTTGCCTGGAATTTAGTAGGTACTTTAAAATGCTTATTGATTGATTAAATGGAATAAACTGCCTTAAGAAATAATGAGCTGTATATCATTGGAAGTATTTAACCATTCAGATATAGAAGAAATGACTAAATTGGAAAGGGAATTGGAGTAGCTGGACTGTAAGGCTTCTTTCAACTCTCAATTTATATGAATCCATATCTAATCCATATTGCTATGTAAAATCTGTTATGACATTGTATTCTCCTGTATGCTTTAATACATGTGCAGCTCCAGAGCACAATTGCTGGGATAAATGACTATATTTCATCATTGTTTGACAGTGACATCTGAAAGGTGTTCAGATTACTACATTACTACAAGTTGTTGAATGTTGGACAGAACTTCACCTGATATGTTCCAGATTTCTCAAATGCTTTTGGATAGATCACTTTAATTTAATGATTGATGCTAGTGAAGAAAAATAATTTTTCTCCTGAATATAAACACTTTATGTGTAGATTCTCAGAATCATATAAATGGAAGGCAAATGAAAGTCATCTAGTTTGGTCAGAGTTGTAACCGGGAATTTTTCTGCTTTAGGCAAGTGCTATGAGTCATATGCTAAGGAAGTATCAGAGAATAATCCCACAATGGGAACAAATGACATGGTCCCTTGTTGGTAAAAGAAAAATCCTGGGATACTGGCCTGGAGCACAACAACTAGAACACCAGTCCCAGAACTGGGCCACCTGGCTAACTTAGTGATGATTTCTATGCTTAAATTGTACAAGAGAAGTGATTGATTATGCTGTATCCTATTGTAATAACTGACTTCTTTAGAGCTAAAGTTTATCGAGCCTTTTATATTTATATATCATTCAAGTCTCACAACAACCTTATGGGAACGGTAACACAGGATTATTTTCCATATTTCGTAGATGGGAAAATTGAGGCTGAGAGAGAATAAGTAAAATGCCTAAAATCACAGTAAATATCAAAGATGAGATTTTTCTAGATTTTCTGACTTCAAGTCCAAGAATCTGACTACTATTCCATATACTAGGAAATTACACAGAAAGATTCCTGTCATAAAGGAGAAGCTATATATTGTAATTAATTTTTATTGATTTACTCTCAACAGTGTACTTCTATATAATATATATAAAAACAATCAAGAATATGTCTTCCATTAAAATTTATGTCCTTGTTTCCCCTTCTTCCCCATACTCAGTGCTTAAACAATGTCCAGCACATGGACTTGGCTTGAAAGAAAGGACCTTGTATCAAATGTCTTGCATAGGTCTTTAATGAACATTACTGAATTCAAGATTTATTCTTCTACTTTTTTAATAGCTTCATGTACATAATAAGCCAAATATTAAAAAATATGAAATTTTTAAAAATCCTAAAGAGGGACTCCAAGTATTATGCTTTCCATTTTTTATACCTCTCTCAATGCTTAGCATTTCACTTGGGCTCAACAAATGCTTAATGATTGATTAAATGCTTCTTATTCACCAACCTCAAAACATGTTGGCTGCTACCCAGCTCCACTGAATTGTATTTTTGCCAAGACTGGATGACATCAGTGTATTTTAGCAGCTTCTAGGGGGTGAGGAAGTGGTAACTGACCAGAGCAGACCAATCCATCTAGTTGGCAAGGAGCAATTACAGATGAGGTGCCTCATGGTGAACAAAATTAGTATATGGCTCATGAGTCAAAGCAGTGTTGGTTAGAATACAAATAAGCAACTCCTATTATGTTAAACTATTATGCACAGAAAACATAAATATGTGATTAGTAAATAGATGAATGAATGACTAATGATATCTATAATTGCCCCTAAGGTCCCATTCTAATTCCTTGTGGTAATGTAGAGGTGACCCTGAAGGCTTGAAGATTATAATAACATAAACTGACAGCTAGTAAAGCAGTGAATATGGCTCTTGTAATCTATGTGTGATCAAATGAGACAATATTTGTGCAGTGTGCATATGTAGCACACTGTCAGGAACATAGTAGGTACTTAATAAGGACTTCTGTCCTTTCGTCTTTTCTTCTTTCCTTCCTTCCTTCCTTCCTTGTATCTATCCATCCTATCTTTCTTCCTTCCTTTCCCTTCCTTTGTTTCCTCCCCTTTCTCTCTTTCCTTCTTTTATTCTTGTGATGATCTATATATCTGTCATTCAAACATCTTGTTTAAATTGGAGAGGTTTATTCTGGAGAGCAATCTGAAACTATGCTCAAAGAGCTTTCAAACTGTGCATAGCCTTTGATTCAGCAGTGTCACTACTGGATCTGTAACCCAAGGAAATAACCCAAAGAAATCATAAAGAAGGGAAAAGGACCCACATATACAAAAATTTTTATAGCATTTCTTTTTGTGTCAGCAAAGAATTTGAAAATGAGTAAATGCCCATCATTTCAGGAATAGCTGAATGAGTTGTGGTATGTGTAGATAATGGAATATTACTATTCTATAAAAAATAATGAACAAACTGATTTTAGAAAGGCCTGGAAAGATTTACATGAACTGATGTTGAGGGAAACAAATAGAACCAGGAATACATTGTACACAATAACAGCAAGAATGTATAATCGGAAAAAAAAAAAAAAAAAGGATGTGTAATGATCAACTATGAAAGAGTTGGTTCTTCTCAGCAGTTCAGTGATCCAAAGCAATCCCAATAGATTTTGCATACAAAATGTCATTTGCATCCAGAAAAAGCACTATGGAGATTGAATGAAAATCAACACATGCTATATTCACTTCTTTTTTCTGTTTTTTTTCTCCTCCTATGGTTTTCCACTTTTGCTCTGATTTTTCTCTCCCAACGTGATTCATAAAACAATGTATATTAAAAATAAATAAATTTTTAAAAATTGGAAAGGCTTACCATACAATTGGCTGCAAGGGATTGATTTTTGTTGCTCACTGCAACTCTCAAACACCAGTTACTAATTCACAGAAGCATTGTTATTTGGGCCAAAGGAAAAAGTGCTTACATTGTAAAATTCTACATCTTTGAAGTACTTAAGCAGTAAAATTTGTGCAATATTTCCTCATAACAACTAAGATAAGTGAATTTTTATTTCCATTTTACAGATGAAACTGAAATCCAGAGAGTGTTGGGGTAATAGATGTTGGGGTAGCAGAGATCTCCTGTGAAGTAGGATCATTTGTGTTGTTCACTGTCTCCTCAGTGGTCAATGAATTAAGGGCTGGTACAGTCTATGACATGTGGGCCATTTGGTTTGGGAGAGCTTTTCATTCTGCAAATTTATCAAAGGGGCATCTGTGGAAGAGCAGTCCTTTGGTCTGTTCTCAAGAGACATTCTGACCTGTCTCTTCACCTTTGTCAACAGCCCCAAAAGGAGGGCTGTCCTGGGGCTGACAACCAAGATTTAGGATAGGATCACACAGCTTATAAATATCAGAACTAGGGCTCCAATGAACTGAACCATAACCAATGAAGAGTTCTCCAAAGAATAGATAATCAGACGAAGGTATGAATGCAACTAGTTCATATGGTATTTGCAGTTAAGTTTCTTTGTAAGAGTATTTGGAGTAAGTTCCTTAGTATGAGGACAATTATTAGTGAGGAGAGAAAACTAGTGAAGCCTGTGTGCTCCTAGTCCCATTGCTTCCTTCCACTTAAGCTTTCTCTGTTTTAAGTTAGTCACGTAAACACAGATACTTTCAGCAATGACATTTTTAAAAGTAAAAGGTCATTTATTTATTTCTGGGCACATATGAAATATGGGTACATAGAGCTATGCTCATCATGAGATGTATAAAATATAGGAATTTGGAATAAACTAAATTGATTAAAAACAAAAGAAAATATCTTCTCTAGAAGCAATAACTTGTTTTAAGAAAATTACAGGGAAGAAAGCAAGTATCAGTATCAACTAGATCCAGTTTAGAAGCAGCTAGGGATCACTGACAAAAGATTTAAATCTTTATTTTTCACTTCTTATAGAGACTATTTTAACTCTCTCTATGCTGTCCTAATTAAGCATTTTGTCTTCTAGTCACCAAACATAAGACAAGCCGGGGTAAAAGACTAGTATAATGCTATCTGGCTTTCGTTAGTTTAGGCATTATTGAGTGTGAAAGAAATAATGGTATCCTTAATGTATTGGAGTGTTAGGGAGAAAGTAAGAGAGCTCTTACAAGCAGCCTGACCATCACACTTAATTGAAGTGAAAGCATTGCATTATGTATCAGAATGAAAGAGATAGAGATTCCATTGTAATTCCATCTCTTTGCTAGTTAATTCCCTTTTGTAAGTTGGAATCTCTAGCTCATTGCCTGGCATTAATGAATTTTGGGTTCTATAAAGTGAAGATGAGAATTGAAGAAATAACTTCCAAATGAGTTGAAAAGTCAGTAGGACACTAAGGAGAAAGAGTGAATTTTCAAGATCTTACCAATATCATGGTTAATCAGAAAAATCCAGGTGACTGGATCACTTTTCGGAAATTATCAGTTTCCCAGCCTGGTTCATAGAAATGAATAAGAATTAGGAAAACTGCCTTGAGCAATGGCCAAATCTATGATTGTGAGCTCAAATTGCTTTAAGTTCATTTGCATACTTTGCTTATCTATAAAATATAGAGAATATAAAGTAACCCTCTTGTTTCAATTCTCATACTCACTCTAATCTGTGCTAAATTTTTTTCCTTCCATTGCACAAGGCTGCAAGTGTGATGTTCAGAAACAGATAAGATACAACTTTGGAAGTGTAGCTGCCTTTGCTCCTAGCTATTGACAATAACACTAAATTGCCCTCAGTTGTACCAAAGATTGAGTTATTATATATAAAATTCCATTTATCATCTTTTCTCATAAATCTGCCCTTCTGCCCAACTTTCCTCTCTGTCAAATGGACTTCTTGCAAGATGTTGAATGAGGAGTTATTGCCAACTCTTCATTACCTCAGAAGAGCAAACAATGTGCTAAATAAAGAAAAATAACAAAAAAAAAAAAAAAGAGGAAGAGAGAGGAAAGGAACTTAACACTAGTAAAACCTTATAGAAAAACCATAAAAAAACCAACAGAAAAACTGTATGATGGAGCAAAAAGCCATAATAAGAGGAATAAACATTATTGTATGTCTCCTACTATCTACCTCCTGGCTTTATCCTTGGATGAGCAGGTTTCTCACTTCCTACAGGTCTATATCCAGGAGGGGAGCATGATGCTAATCTCCTGGTTTCCGTTCTTGCTTCTAGGGACTTCTTCAGCCATCCCACCTCATATTACCACCTCCCTCCTCTAAATTAGAATTCTCTTGGCCTATGACCTGTTTTCTGGAAGATAAGCTTCACAGCATCTCTAAGACAAAACATTACCACCTATCACACCCAAAAGGGAGAACCTCAGTGTAATCAATCACCTGCCTCCTTCAGTGGACTGATACTCTTGAAATTATGGGCCATCTTTATCCCCTAGGTTTAGGAAAGGTTTAAGATTTGTCTCATAGTGAGGTGCAATAATTGGCTTTTTATATGCTGTTTTTGGAGAATACTAGGAAGGAACTATTATCCAGAAAAGCCTATCTTCTTTTTTGCTAATTCCTAAAATTTTACCATCAGATCTCCATTCAAGATGACTATTAAAATTAAAACAAAAAAAATGACAAAAAAAAAATCAATCAAAAAAAATGGCAACCCTCACAGTCAATATCTGGGAAACAGTTCCTGTGGAGAAGGAATTAGCCATTCACCACAACTTCCAACCATCCACAACTGACCCACAAGGGAGGGAAGATGACAGTAGGTGAGAAGGGCACACACACTGAAAGACAAACAAATATGCTGGGTCAGTCGAACTGCTTTGCTTTGACTATTGTATTTTCTCTGTGAGAAATGCTGAAAAGTTAAGTTTCCACAGTGTTGCAAGCTTTGAAGTTGTGTATGGATAGTGGGTACCACTGAGCAATAGGTTTTCAGAATTTGAGAAGTTAAAGAAGGTTAAGATTCCACAGAACAATTAAATCAATGCCCTGATCAAATAATTATTGCCCCTGTTTAATAGGCTAATTGGATATTAAACAATACACTCCATAGGAGGAGTTTTCTGTCATTTTTGACCATGGATTGTATGACAAGAGTGTGGGGGGACATACTTATACATATTTAGCGGGAAGCATAGTGGAAAAAATTGTAACCTGGAAAGGAACAGACCAATCTGTTCTCTGAAGGTGATTTAATAGGACTCTGTGTCCCCCTGATCTTTGTGGGGGTTGGGCCTAGGTAGGAAAAATCCTGAACCTCAATCTCTCCCAGAATGAGGGAAACTCCTAAAATGATCCCCACCTATATTTCAACCCTTCCCCGCCCTCCTATTTGGCTTCTGGAAACTCCTAAAATAATCCCTACCTTCAATTCATTTGGTGATCTTGGCCTGGAAAATAATCACCATTCATTATTGACATGGAAATTTGTCCCTTAAGTCATCCAGAGATGGCTCCCTAGCCTCAGGTCATAGAAAGCTAAATAAAATAGAACTCTGTCTCCCCAATCTTTTCTATCTTCCTAATCAGGATCCTAGCCCACTGAGCTGCTCAGTGAAAATAAATCCATTTTTGCCAAAAGCTTACTTGGAGATTGGGACTGAGAAATCTTTCCCAAAACCTGCGACTCAGGCCTGGGGTTCCCAAACACTGTTAGGGTATCTCACCCCTCAAAATTGAGAGGGATGCGCCAAACTAACAAATATAAAGCTTCTCTCACTTCTGTGCTCAGGGTTCCCTCTTCCCAAAGAGGAGTGGAATGGCTTCTGGCTAGAAACATTAAGAGGATTCCTTAAGAATCTTCTTTAATAAATTTTCCTGGATATCTGATTTTCAAAGTCAAGATTGTGTTTCTAACATCTCTGAGCCCAATAGACAGCCCAGAAACCTTTCTTGATCACTTTGCATACACTGACTTGTTGATTATTCTCTTTTAATTGAAAGTCTTTTCATTCCAAGTTTTATCTTTCTGATCACTCCTTTGCTGGAACTTCATCTCCTAACTTTCAATATCCAAGACTCTGTCCTGGGCTATTTTCTTTTCTTCCTCTATATTATTTCACTTGGTAATCTCAACAGTTCTCATGTATTCAGTAATCATCTCTAGGCTGATAATTCTCAAATCTACTTAATTTGCCCAAATCTCTTTCCTGACTTGCCATATTCCATCTTTACCTGATATCTTAAATTAGACATCCTGTAACCATCTTAAACTTGTCATCTCCAAAACTGAACTCATATTCTACTCTATCCCAACTCTTCTATCTTCCTAATTTCTTTCTCCATTTTGAGAGCGAGTTTAGGTGATGTCTTTAGTGCCTACCCAATTCTCTCTTATCCCCTGTGAAAAATAGATGGGCATTTATTTGGTTTCCACTGTTATGAAAATTTAATTGGAGAAATGAAAATTAAATTAGAAAATTGAAACCCACAAGCACATCAAAGAATAATCAAGGGTGGGGGGTATCTTCCCTCAAAAGAATGTAAAAATGTAAGCTCCTTGGGGGTGTAATGCTGGAGAAACTGAGGCAGGATAGGGATTAGAGATTTTTAATAAAATATTGATAGTAGTGGAGAGTTTGGAAGCCATGGCTATGGAGCTGAATGGGACTCTTGTCTCAAAGCATCCAGCAGGGATCAAGGGGTTCCAGGGACTCTTAAAAGGCTCTGGCACTCAGGGAAACAAAAGTAAAAAGGGGGAATTATAGTATTGGGTGGATAGAAGTTCCAGGAAAGGACCATAAATTCAGTTCTGACAGGTTGAGGTATAGAGGAAGGATTATAAATTCTGATAAGGAGCTAGGAGATACTGAGTCAGAGACCAGAAAGATATGCCCAAACATTGGAGATAAGCCATCTGGAGTTTTATGACTTTTTGGAATACTAGTAGCCATAGCTCCACAGCCCTAATTATCTCAGTCCTAATGGCCAGGAAGGGGGATTGCCACTGAGGAAGAATAATTCAGGGAAACTGAGACAGGGGAATTGTGGCACAACAGGGGCAGGGACTAGATGTTGTTACTAGGAGTGATGGTCTGAGATTTGAAAAGAATCTTTTGTTCTTTGTCCCTGTCCTTTCACAGTTATCTTCCCTCTTCTAGAATATCAGCTCCTTGGGGGCAGAGATTATGTAAAGAGGGGTAGAGATTCAGGTTTTTCTAACACCTTGATAGGAATAATTTTGTAACATCCAAATATTGGGAAACCAGGGAAGGGACTTGGTCTTCAGGATAGGAAATAAAATACTGCCTTTGGAGTTTCAAAGGTGTATCTACTAACCCAGGCACCCATTTTTACAAGAAATGAATCTTTCCTACATTCAACTGTGAGTCAGCGGAGTTCTTCATAAAATATTTTGTTTCTTACATCCCATATCTGACTTATTGCCAAGGTTAGTCAATTTTTACCTTTGTAACTTCTTTTGTATATGCCCTCTTTTCTCTGCTCTTAGTGACATATATCTGTTGCAGGCTTTCAATAGCTTATAAGTTGGTTTCCCTGACACAAGTGTCTCTCCATTCCAATCTATCTTCCACTCTGCTTCAAAGTGATCTCCCTAAAGTGCAAGTCTATCAATATTACTCCCCTGTCCCCACTCCTGACTCAGTAAACTCTTCTGGCTCTCTATCACCTCTGGGATCAGATATAAAATCATTTGTTTGGAGTTCAAAGCCTTCATAATCCTCCCTCCCCACTTTTCTAGTACTCTTACACTTTATTGCCCATGTCATCTAATCTGTGATCCAATTTCACTAGTAGCCTCCTTGCTACTTTTTTTGTACCCCATCTCCTAACTCCAGGCATTTTCACTGAATGTCCCTCACAAAGGGAATGGCATCTTTCCCATTTCTGCTGTCTTCCCTGAACTCTTTGACATCCTTATTAAAATCTTATCTACTACAGGAAGTCTTTCCCAATCCTGATTAATTCTAGTCATTTTCACTATTATTTCCAATTCAGCCTGCATGTAACTTGTTTCTATGTGATTGTTTGTATGTTGTCTCATCCATTAGACTGTAATCTTGAGAGCAGCAGGGACTGCCTTTTGCTTTTCTTTTTGTATCCTCAACACTTAACACAATCCCTGATATATACTTTGGTCCTTTAGTTGTGTCTGCCTCTTTGTGACTCTGTGGACAATAGTATTGAGGGGTGGGACACTCTAACAGTATTTGGGGGTCCTTAGGCTGGTGTCATAGGTTTGGCGAAAGAATTTGAAATCCCAGTCTCCAAATGAACTCCAAAACAGAGTTTATTTTTGCTGAGCAATTCTCAGTGGGCTCCTGATTAGAAGGTACAGTGATTTGGGGTACAGAGTTCATTTAGTTTTCTGTGGCCAGAGCTAGGAATTGATCTCTGGATGAATTGAGGGAGTGATTTCCAGTCAATAATGGGTGGTGATTATTCCTGAGGCCAGGTTCTCCAAGTAAATTGAAGGGGGTTATTATTTTAGGATTTTCCCTAGGTCAGGTGGAAAGGATGTGGGGTGGGGTTGGAGATTCAGGGTTTTCTGACTC
This sequence comes from Myrmecobius fasciatus, assembly GCA_023553655.1. NCBI lineage: Eukaryota > Metazoa > Chordata > Mammalia > Dasyuromorphia > Myrmecobiidae > Myrmecobius > Myrmecobius fasciatus. The sequence goes on along the minus strand of JAJPUD010001683.1, from coordinate 304,112 downwards.
AGGGCCCCCCTTCAAAGATCAGGGGCCACAGAGTCCTATTACAAAATTAGTATGCCAATGAGATAGGAATATGATGCCATGATATACAAGTGAATTGAATTTTAGTGAAAGTGGGTTGTACACAGTCATCAGCCTCACTTTCTCAATTAGTGCTATCTGGGTCCAGTGGCCAGATATAGATCAAGAGAACTAGAGCTACCTCCAGATACAGTGGGAAACCTTGTTCTTTTTCAGTTGAGGTCTTTAACTCAGTCTTTGACTGAGGCAATTAAAGCCCAATCAGTGATTAAGGCTAGGTAAGAATTAAAGCAAAGAATTCCATTTTTTACCTAGTTAAAAAAAATCATTCTGGGAGGGGAAGATCCTCAGGTTTCTAGCCAAAAGAGAAACAATTGATATTTATGTTCACTATGAGTCAATTGAGACCCAAACAATTACCAATTGGGGTTTGGTCTGGGACCTCTCCTTGATCAGTCTATGAGAGCCAGAATGATTTGGCTTTGAGCCATGATCTTTAAGAAAGAAATCAGCTTGTAAACCCCAAGACATCTTGGAAGATTTAAGAAATCAAAAACTTTCTATTTAAGTTTTTTGCTGAAAACATCCAAATATATGTTTTCTCCTGAAGAAATGAACCTTCTTTTAAGTAGGGAATGTTTTCTTCTATTTGTATCTCTAGTGCATAGGCCAATGCTTTGCACATAGTAACTGACTAATAAATGCTTTATTCATTCATTCTTAAGAATGGGTTATGATGAGCTATCATCAATCATTTGGACCTAAATGCTAATGAGTGTCAATTAACTACATCTACTGATATGTTCCTGAGAAAAGATTTTGATAGTAGGAATTAAACTTTAAGAGACTTGTAATGGGAAGAGGTCACTGATAAATGTAGGGAGAAGAGTTATGGTGGGAAGCACCAAACAAAAAACTTTGTTCTCAGAAGTAAAAACTTTGCCTTATTTCATGATTTTGCCCAGGGGCTTGGCTCTACTAAGACTCAGCTTCCTTACATTTCCCAGGAAATAATTAGCTGTTGCTGGTGAGCAAAGTTAAAAAGCTAAATTGCTCACGTTTTCAACAATAGCTGAATAGTCAATGCAGCAGAAAGTAGCCATTTCATTAGCATTTGTGATTCTTTTTTTTTTTTTTGCAAGACCAGTAAGTGGTTCATTATCAAGTTATGCAGCTCTTATGTAGATTTGCATTGGACTTAAACTTCCAAGGTCTTGCTTTCCACAATCTTTAATTTTCTTCTTGATTCAAATGACCAAACCTCAATTCTTTGCCTCTGAGATATATATGTTCGTTCCACAAAGGTGGGTCAGTTTCAGATGTGATAGAGAAATAGAGGCTCTGACTACATTTTTTACCATTCCAAAATAATGTCATGCATTTTAACCTCTTAGCTTCTAGCATGCAAGGTTGTCTCCTCTTTTGAAGAATGAGGAGAGAAAAAACAAGTTTTATACCAGTGGATCACAGAATCTGAGAGGGTTTTCTTCAAAGAATAGCATTTATCACTGATTGTCTTGACATTACCTTATGTGCCTCTCCTGGTAATGCAGCACAAGCCCTGCATTTATGACTGGGAGTTTAAAATAAATTGGGCAGCTTTAATTTGTGTCTGCCTATTTTATATTCAGGATTCTCATCTACTCTTAGCCTTCAGCTTAGCAAAGAAAAAAATAAGTAAAGTTTTCTTAAAGAATACTTACAAAATATAGTCACTTAAAAAAGAAAGAAAAAGTTTAACATTTCCTAGACTATATTTCATCCTTAAAAGGAATTGGAATAATGAGAAAAGAAAAAAAAAAAAGGTCAACTGGAAAGGTAATACAAGATGAAGTGAAGAATTAATCAGTTCTATTAACATGTCCCAATTCCACCTTTCCGCTGTGTATAATGAAGAGGCTTGTGTTCACAGCATTAGTTAACAGGAGACACCAGTAGGAAAAGGCTAAAAATTAATACATTTGTATGAGTCACCTCAAGATGCCAGAGATGTTTGATACATTTTTTCTGTACTTGACCCTGATTTCCTATTAGCCAATATGCACTGAGCAGAGGGGCTTGCTCCTTTGAATGTACATTCTCCTGGACATCTTACTCATTCTATGTCCCTTTACATAGAACATGCATAAAGAATTATGCCCTTCTGTTTTTCTGTGTGTCTTTTCTTCTCCTATGCATAGGCAGAGATATTCATGTTATCCATACAGCTAGGCATTTATAGTCCTTCAAGAATCAGGGAACCTGTATACTTCAGTACAATGCATATTATACTGAAAAACTAAAATTTAAAATCAGAACAAATATTACTGATTATCAAGTCTGACACCCTTTCTTCTTTGGTGAAAAAAACTGAAGTATAAGAGCTATTAGTGAGGATCAGCATAGAATGGGCAGAAACTTCGAGGAAGTTCTCACACTATCTAAGTGTTCTTTTTTGGCAAGAGAATGGGGTCCTAGAACATTATGCTGAATTATATATGGAGAAACTAGTTTGGGACTGGTTCTCATCCATATTGAATTTTTAATGATTCATTGTCTCTGAAAAGTTGGAGTGTGAAATGGTGTTTGTGCAGCTGTATCATCATCTCTTCTAGAATAGAGCCCAGCCTACTTTTTGATCAGAGATAGCTGTCACTTGACTGTGGTAGAGATCCAAGCCTGAAAAGTTCAATACTCACCACTCTGCTTTCCATACTGATTAGAATTTTTCAACTTGTTTTTAGAATTACTTTTGTCATTTACTGCTTTCCTCTTCTCCTCACCCTTCCCCCACCTCTTAAATTCTGGATATTCACATTTTACTTCCCTTTCAGTTATTTTTGTTTTTCATGTCTTACTCTTCTTGACCCTATTTGGGATTTTCATGGCAAAGATATTAGAGTGGTTTGTCATTTCCATCTCTAATTCATTTTATAGATGACAAAACTGAGACAAACAGGATTAAGTGATTTGCCTAGGGTTAAATAGCTATTAAATGTCTGAGACATGATTTGAACCCAGGAAGATGTTTCCAGTCCAGTACTCTATCCAGTATACTACCTAGCTGCCCCATTTCTCTTCTGTTCTCTTTCTAAACTCACATTTCTCACCAATTTGTTTTTGTTTATCCTTTCTTATTTAACTTGTTTCTTTCTTGTGTTCTCTTTAATTCTATATTCCTCAATAATAGGGTCATAGAATTATAATTTTTGAACTTCAGGTACTTCCACTTCTTCCACCTCATTTTTTTCAGATAAGAAAATTACACATGAGAAGTTGAAAGATTTTTCCAAGGTTACATAGGTAAGTACCATAGGATAGATTTGTGCCTTCTTTTCTTATGAGAAAAATGTTTATTGATAACCAATGATTTAGGAAGATCCAGAAATCCCACTTTTTCTATAGTCCTCATTGAATTATTGTCAATTTTGGTCAGGTCCCACTCAATTTTCTACTCAGGTTTGAGAGAGGAGAAATTCTTTGAAAAGATTGCTCAAGAATGGACAATTTAGAAGTAAATAATTTGATCAAAGTTCATTAGAATAGGTCCAGCCCCTCATTGTAATATATCCATTTTATCTCATTACTTGTTAGTCAATCTGAGTTGATAGCCATCCTTTAGCAGACTTATTTTTTTGTTCTTTTATTTTTCATAACAATAGCTTTTTATTTTTCAAAATACATACAAAGATAATTTTCAATATTTACCCTTGAAAACCCTTGTGTTCTAAATTTTTCTTCCTTCTTCCTCACTTTCTTCCTCCCCTTAGACAGCAAGTAATCCAGTATAGGTTAAAAGTGCAATTAAGAACTACTTTTTCAAGGTCATATGAGTTTTGAGCTACCATTATGAAGATCTTTGACATTCAAGAGTTCTCCTGGCTTCTTTATTATTAAAATGCTAGCATAATTAATAGAATAATAAATTATGCAGAAATTATGTTTTGTGAACTTTTTAAATGCCACACTTCATAATGAGTGCTTTTTAAGATTGAGACTTTACCCTCCTCTAGGTGATGCTGTTCTCTTTCAATTTGTCCTTAAATTCCCCCAAATTTCTTTTTCTTCCAATAGATTTTTTAATTGCTTTCACAATGTCAAATTCTTCTAAATCACTTTCACTTTTTCTTCTCCTTTCTTTTTTTTTCTTCTTATTTCTTTTCCTTTTATTCAACTCAAATTCTTTCTTCTAATGATTCTTCTACAACCTTCTTCTATGCATAGTACATGAGGGTTTGCCTTTGATATCCCCAAGGAAAGAAATAAAGCAAGAAGAAAAGCCTTCAGAGAAGTACTTATTTCCACTCTCCTGAATATAGAGCTTTTCACAGGTGTAGTGTTCAGTGTGCTTGCCTTTTCTCTCTTTTTTTTTTTTTTATGGCTGAGGCAATATCTAGAATCAAATATCAAAACTTGGAAATTCTCAACCATAATGAAGTACATTCTTGTCCCTTTCCTAGAATAATTTTTCTCATTTTGCTAACTTACTCCTTTTTATAAGCAGCATCCTTCTCTTCCTCCTTTTTTCTTCTTTTATCCTTCCTGGGTCATATTTGATAGTCTTATGATTTAGGGTTTTGAAGGTTTTCCTGGGACCACACTGCAACTTCATGCATAAAGCTACTCTGTGTTTGGAAACCAAACATTCATTGGTCTTGAGAAGTTTAATTATCTTCCCTTTGTTTGGCATATTTAATATTTTAGAAGATGTTTAGAATTTCTTTATCAGGACTCAAAAGAAGTTTGAAGAATTTATTTGACAGATTAATGTTTGTTTTTTTTTCTTGAACAAACAATTCCTTCAGAGTTGCCAACTTCTATTTTAGTCTTATATATTCCTTAATTACACAATCTTGTTTTCAAGGAAAATGTTTTTGAGTGTGAATTATTGAGGAATAAATAATCAGCCATAATATCTAATTGCACTCATTTTAACATTTTGTGGATTGTACTAATTTTTGAGGGGATGAAGATGGAGAGCCTTCTCACTGATGATTCTAGTAGAAAATGAGGATTCTCTAAGAAGAACCAAAAGTCTTTCAAATAAGAATTCTATCTTCTTGAAATTTGGTTGATATAAGACTACCAAGAAGAACTAGAAATAGTTCATAGAACTGACTTTTTATAAGATTGTTGATGTTATTATTTTTTCTGTCCTTCATTTTTGAAGAAGATCGATGACATCATGGGATGATGTCTTGTGCATGAATGGGATTTAAATGAAGCAGAGCTGTGCAAAGTTGTCAGCCTCACTCTTCCATAATTATTCAAATCTAGTAGTAAAACAAAAGTCAGGGTGACTGATGATGGCCCAGTATGTAGTGGATGACCTTGGTTTTTTTGATGTCTGACCAAGCTCTAGTTCAGGGCTGCTTTATCTGAATTTCTTCTACATTTACAATGGCACTTTCTTAATTATATATATATATATACATACATACATATAGTCAGAGGATAGAACTTACAAGGTAAAGACCTTTGATGACCTAATATATTAATAAACTAAGAACATAATAGTTTCCCAATAAAACTGCATAAACACTCTCCCACAAATATACATACTATCAGTTGTAAAAATGGACAAATATAAGGATGTATTAAGTGAATATATTTAGGTAACAAAAGTAAATAAAGAACATAAATGAATGGATAATGTACTCCTTTGAAATTATGGGTTTGTAAATGGATTCATTATGCTGTCTTATATATGGATAACTTTTTATACCTCTGTTAATTTCCTCATTTATGCTTCTCTTCTGGACTGTGTTCATTTATGACATTGGTCTTCATCTACAGTCCTCAACAGGGATGTTTTATCATCTCTTATTGAATTAAACAAAAACAGCTTTTCTCTCCTTAAGAAAAAGAATGTAATGGTTTCTAAAGTTTTAGCTTCATGGACCAAGCAAGACTTTTTGTGACAGAGAATTGCCAACCAGACAGTAAATAAACATACACAAGTTTTATCCTGTCTTTTGAACTGTCCCTCTTAGGGATCAAATTAAAGTTCACTGCTACAAATAACGATTTGATCAGGGTTAGTAACTATTTGTAATTCTCATTATATTCCTAATGATAGTGGCAGTGATTCTGCCAATAATTAATATTAATAATAATTATACTTTGGGACTTATGACTTTGACTCCTCACTTATTTTCTTCAGCTCTCCAACATCCTGCTCATCTTTAATGCAAATTAATTAAGGAAGCAAAATCAATACCAACACAAAAGTTCTTGTGACAACTTTGAGTGTACCAAAAAGCATCCAAAATTTTGGTGCCATATTCTTTTATTTATTATTTGTATGAAGTTACCATCAAGCTTCACAGATTTTAAGCTATTGCATATTTTATCCATGCTTTCGTCATCATTTATAATTTGTATCCCTAACCAAACTTTGGATTGATTTTTGGAGTTGTTACCTAATCAACTTTGTTTAACCAATAAATCTGCCCCTGAATAGTCTTTACTGCCTTTCAGAGATAATTCTTATTACAGTCTACCCATAAATGATAGGCAGACAAGAATTCTTGTTGTTGTTCAGTCAATTTTTCAGTCATTTTGAGTCTTTATAATTCTATTTGAGGCTTTATTGGCAACAGTACTAAAGTAGTTTGCCATTTCTTTCTCCAGCTCATTTTACAAAGGAGAAGACATAGGCAATAATTGTAGGCTATTCTTTTTTTTATTAAAGCTTTTTATTTGCAAAACATACGTATGGGTAGTTCTTCAACACTGACCCTTATAAAGCTTTCCGTTACAAATTTTTCCCCTCTAGTGCCCTCCCCTCCCCTAGATGGCAGGAAGTCCACTACATGTTAATTATATTAAAATACTTGACAAGTCAAATATGTGTATACATATTTTCACACTTATCTTGCTGTGCAAGAACAATCGTATCTAATTGTAGGCTATTCTTAACCAATGATTGGAGGCTATTCCTAGTACTAGCCTAGAAGATGTTAATACCTATGAGTCATTTTCTGAAAAATCATATAATATCTCTAAGTCAGGGAGCATCTTGAAAGAGGTTGTTTACTCAGTGTTTTGACTAAAAGGTTTATTTCATTTTCTTCCCAGGAGTGATGATAACAAGATAGAAGTTCTAGGTAGAAGTTCATCTAATATGCTGGGCTCTATAGCTAGTGTGAAGGATAGACTGACAAACAATGATGAGGCTCCTGCCCTCAAGGAATTTATAATCTAGGAGAGATGGCCTGTACATTAATAATTTACCATGGTTCTATGAAAAAACAACAACAAAACAAAAAAAAAGAAGAGATATATCATGTTTGAAGGTGAGGGAGTTTGAAGAAGTAGTGAAAGCATGTTCAAGGAAGGCTTCATGACTTAGATATGATAGAAGAAATTTGATAGAATTTTTATCAATGATAGAAGGGAGCAATTTGAACAGGAAAAACTAAAGATGGAAGAAAAAGTCAGTTCTAGACTTAGAGGCTATGGAAACAAAGAAAAAGCCTCACTAGCAACCATTTCTCTTTTCTTTTTTTTTCCTTCCAAATGCTTGAAACTCTATGGAAATGAATTGTATGCTTTTAAAGGAATGGGGCTCTGTCCCCAGATTAATTTGCCAGGAATGATGAGATAGGTGATAAACTCTGTACTGAAATGACTCTAATGCTACATTTGCTTTGGTTTGGTTTGGTTAAAGGAAAAATGCTTTCCTAGTGAGTCATCTAGACTAATTTCCAAAACAGAGAATGGAATAAGTACAGAGGACTGAATCATTCTTTGAGGGCTGTTCCTTACTGAATTTTATCCTAAGGAGCATTAGTTATAGTTCCCATATGCTAAATTCTTAAGAGGTTCTTTTTAGTCTATATCCTGTGTTTTATTACTTCCAGTGCACATACTACCTGCTAAACATAGCAACATTCTTCTTAAAATACCACTTTATTTTTTTTCCTTGCTTGAAATGCTTCTCTCTACTTAAAATGCAAGGGAATACTAGTTTCATGATTTGTTTCAGAACTCTGAATGGATTGCTCTTCATTTTTTATTACAATAGACTAGCTGTCCCTATTGCTGTCATGTAGAATCAATCAATTCATTAGTTAATTTCTTAAAAAAGCATTGATTAGACATCTACAATGTATAAGAAACATAGAGAAATATTAATAATAATAACACATTTATTTAGTGCTTTAAAGTTTTACATATATTCTCTTAATTAATCATTATAATAATCCAACAAGGCAGATAGTGTAGATCTTGTCACTATTTTGACTGGTGAAGAAACTGAGGCCCAGAGAGGTAGGCAAAATAGCTAATGAACATCTGAGAAAGTATTTGAAATCAAATCTTCCTGAAACTATGTCTAATAGACTATCTGCTATGACAACATAATAGTGGCTCTGGGTTTCTTTCTAAGCAAAATCATGCGGCTCACAAATACTTGAACTAGAAATTATTCTCTTTGATTGGAACCTGCAGGGCAATAGCAATGGGTATTATTTTTTTTAATCAAATGATAATTGGCTTTTATAATGTAATCATGGAGACTAACATAGTTACCTATGGTTGACTTTGCTATGCATGATGGCCTTTCTCTCCAAGCCAAAACTAATTTACATGCCCAATAGTAATCTATGAGATATTAATTTACCATAATGAAAATTCAGATGAGTAAAAGTACATAGGATGCTCCTTAATAGATAATAGTACATTTTCTAATTTGTTGCAATTTGAAGTGTTTTTTGAAAAGTTCTGCTATACCTAATGAAACATTAAAGATGCACTAAAATTTTATTAAGTGAAAAAAATGTATAAGGGAATTTTTTTTGGTCTCCCTTTGATCTCTCTGTCTCTCTTTCTGTCTCTGTCTCTCTCTCACACACAAACATACATCCACATGTATGCCACATCAGGCACTGAACTAAATTAAAATAGACATTTAATAAAATAAAATACTATCTTATCAAGATAAGATAGTTGAATATCATTTCACAACAAATTTGATTATGATTTCAACTTCATCTTTCTAAATGCTTATCTTCTATAATGATATAGAGCACATTTGGTAGCACCTTTATCTTTTTTTTTCTTGTCTCTCTCTTTAGATGAAGAATTATTAACATCTCAAACTGTTCTTTGGTTCTTGTCCAGACATACTTCTTATCCTTAGGTAAAATAGAGACAAAGCAAAAGATAATTCCTTTTCCTTACAACTTTTTCAATTTTTCTCTTTTAGGTTCCTCTGGGTAAAAGCCTTCCCTTGGGCTTTCCATTTTTCTTTCCCAAAGGTTACTCATCTACCTTCATTGTGTCTTTTTGCGATTTTTGCACACTTTTTATAAACCTGCCAATTTACTCTCATGTTATCGGTTAGCATTTAATTATCTGACTACCTCACAATTAAAATCTGTCCCAGCAGCTGAGAACTTGCTGTCCAACACTTTCTTAAGTCTTCTTTATGTATTTATTATATAAGGCAAACCTCTGGGGATTTCCTGATAGGGTTTTTTTTTTAATTTCTCAAAACTAATTGGTGCCAGTGACAGATTCTTAAATGCCAAGATATATTCTCAGTTGATCTGGCTCTAATTCACTAATGAATTGTTTCTAAAAGTAGCATAAAAAATTTGGAGAGAGAGAGAGAGAAAGGGGGGGGAAGAGAGACAGAGAGAGAGAGAGGGAGAGAGAGAGAGAGACAGAGAGAGGGAGAGAGAAAGAAAGAAAGGGGGAGGGACAGGGGAGGGAGGAAGGGAGAGGGAGAAAGGGAAGGGGGGAAGGAGAGAGGGAGAGAGAGAGAAAAAGAGGGAGAAAAGGAGGGAGAGAAGGATGGAAGGAGGGAAAGAGGGAGAGATTATGGGTAATTAAATCTATCTGGTCAGATAATGACAACCATATTTGAGTTTGCCCATTGATTAGCACAAAAAGAAAAAAAAAATCCCAAGAGATAAAATTCTTAGTGTGCCTTTTCTCTTGGCAATTTTTATCTTCATATTTGAAGTCCTTAGGACTCCTCTTTTCTTCCCCTTCTCCTGGTTTATATCCTCAGCATCTTTAAAATTTCACTGGAATAATTCTCATCTATCTAAAAGCTTGATAGTATTTCCTTTGGAGCCCATCTGTGGACTATTGAATCAGATGGAGGGTCAGAATTGAGCGACACGTTAACTTCAATTTGCATAATGCATTCCATCTTCTCTGGATTGAGTCTGCTGTCTTTGCTTGCCTTCATCTCATCTGCTCCAATACCAATTACATTTCCATAAATGATTGCTTGGGCATGTCATAGGCAATGATGCTCTACATTTCAGCATCTTCAGACTTCTTTTATTAGATGTTTAGGCAGGCTAAGATTAATCAGTAAGTTTGAATTACTTCCACAAGTCAGATCAGGCTTGCAATCCAAGCTAACTCAATACCATAGAATACAAGTCAAAGCCATGCAATACAATCCAATCTAACAAATATTTGTCAAATACTTACTATGTGCTTAATGCTGTTCATGACACAGGGGATATTAAGATAAAGATGAAAAAGTCCTTAACCTTGAGTAGGTTACTTTCTGTCAGGGTAGGCAACATGGAGATAAATAAGGAAAGAAAATGATTATGACAAAAATATGTTAATTTTTATTTTTTTCTGATTCAACATTTCATCATATATATTTACACTATTATTTTTACGAAGACAGATACATTACAGTCTGAGAACATTACAGTTTTCTGTGAAAGGATGAAGATGAGCTCAGCCATGAAGGAGACAGAAGATTCCAACAGACAAAAATGAGGAAGCAGGGAACTCCAGGCATTGGAAACATCCCAAAGGCCCCAAAAGGAGAAATAGAATGTAAAAAGAAAAACTAGTATGAGGAAGTATAAGGAGTAGTTACAAGCCCCCCAACTCTCAATCACCTACTAGCAACATGTTCCAGTGCATAATTTTACTTCTTCCTTTTCAGATATCCTCACTAAATTAGAAAAAAATATAAATTAACCAGAAATTTAATTGTGGTAGGGACAGTGAGTGTAAAGGATAAAATAAGGCAAAGAAGATAGGGAAAACAAAACAAAATGAAATAAAACAAAAAGGTTTTTGTTCTCCATTCTTAACTTCTCAGTAGTAAAAGTTATTGTTTTGACATGCTAATTTTTTCTTCTAGGAAAGAAGAAAAACCTGGAATAAGGGAAATTCCACTGGATATAAAGAAAAATCTGCATTAAAATCTTAGTTCTAGCATTTGCTAGATGTGTGATAAAAGGCAAGTTATTTATTTAATTTTGAGTCTCTCGTTCTTCATTTGTAAAAAAGGAGAATACTTGTACAAAATGCCTCACAAATTCTTTATGAGGAAAGTATTTTATAAATCAAATAGTATGTTAGAAGTTCATAATATTTTGAATTGGACATGATTGAAAAAGACCTGTTGCTACTCCATACATCATGAATTACTTTTTATACTACCATCATATCCAGTTATGACAATTCACAAAGCAATCTACAATATTTCTCAGGTTATAGATATACTGTGATGTGATAGGAATTTTTTAACGTTGTCCAATTTAGTTAAATATTTTAAAAAGTTACATATAGCAGAATTCCATTATGAAGAATTCTAAGAAAGCTCTAGAATATTGTGAATTTGTGAAATTTTTTTCTCATATCTGTAACACTCAAGGAATTTTTTTTTCCACATTCAGGAATTGGAAATAGAAGAATTATCTTCTAACCTGCACTTAAAAGGAAGTTCACTATAATTTATGTTGCCAGTGGTTATCTGGCTTCTGCTTATAGATTCCCAGTAAGTAAGAACCATTTCCCTTTCAAGACAGCCATAACCATTGCAGAATGCTATTGTTCTGTTGTTTCAATTGTGTCCAAATGTTTGTGACCTCACTTCATTTTGGGTTTTGTTTTGGAGTTTTTTGGGGCACTTTTTTGCCATTTATTTTTTTAGTCTGTTTTACAGATGAGGAAACTGAAACGAATAGTATTAAAGTGACTTTCTTGGGGACATAGAGCTAGTAACTGTCTGAAGCCATATTTGAACTCAGGAAGATGTTTTTCTGACTCTAGGACTATTACTGAATGGTCATTGCCTGAGACAAACTAAGACACTTGGACTTTAGTTTAAAAAAAAACCAAGGTCTCCATTGATTCAATGGCCATTGCCAGCCATCCTAATCCATGTCTTACCACTGAACTCTCATGATCTGGAAGGGAGAGTAAGGCTGGTAACTTTGCACAGCTCTGTCTCACTTAAACCTAATTCATTTGCAAGTCAAGACATAACCCTTCTGAAGTCATTCATCCTCTTCCAGCAGGAAGGATGAACAAAAACAACAAGAAACCAGTGATCTATCCACTGTGACATCTATCTGCCTAATAGTCATGACCATCATGTATAGCTCTAAATTATTTCCCAAAATCAAAACTAAATTTTCTTCTTTGTAATTTTAACTCTTTCTTCCAACTTCAGCCTTCTAGGGCTACAAAGATCTTTTCTGCATGCTATTACTTCAAATATCTGAAAGTAGTTTTCTAAATCTTCTCCTCTCTAGGTTAAATGTCTGCAGCTTTCTATTGATATTTGTATGAGTTAAGGTCACTCTGGTTGTCCTCACACTTTTAATACAAAGTCTAAAAAAGACTTTCACAAACTGTGCCACCTAGGACTGAATACAATACATAGCTGACAAGGAAGAGTAGAGAGTTTATCATTTTATTTCTGGAAGCCATTTTCTTAATGTGTCCCAAAATTAAATTAGCTTAAAAAACAAAAAAACAAAAACAAACAAAAAACCCTATCATATATTATATCTGCATTCCACTAAAATATTCAGATATATTTAAAGATAAACTTTTCTCTAATCATGTCTCCTCCATAGAATTCTTAAGAAGTTGGTGTTTTTACCCCCACCCCAACTCTGAATAAAGATAGTATATGTCATACCAGACCAATAGGGAGCAGTTCTAGCAAGATTTTCATGATGATATCATCAGATGCTCTCAATAGTATTTTAGCTTCAAAGGCATGGTTCTCCCCTTCCCCCCAATCAATGAACTCCAACCATACATGTTTCTGATATGTGTGACTACACAAATATGCACTCTGATCATACATGCTATTCAATGCACACTTCTCCACATGTTTTGTCTAGGTGTATCAATATTTCATACTGATGATGATGATGATGATGATATATTGGATGGAAAATGTGCTCCAGGTTTATGGAGGAAATACTTTGTTATTTTCTTATTATGATATTTCATTAAATGTCTTTACTTTTAAATAATTGTGTCCCCTGGTTGACTAGTGAAAATAAAAACATTGGTTTTGGTATTTATTGGTATTTATTATTGGTATTTATTACTAAGCTATGGTTTTCTGTGAATATGTACTTAGAGAATACATTGAATCACTTTAGCTCATCTGTGGGTGCTTTGTATCAGATTTTGGAGGGATTTTTTAAGGGAATGGGCAGAAGATACTCTCTGGTTCTACACACAATAATATTCTTTATGAAAGATTGATCATGATTTCCTTAACATGACTTAATCTAGCATTTCTGGAAGATGTAAATAGGTTTACACAATTTGTTGAATTAGGAATTTAGCTGAACAGTCATAACTTGGAATAAATGGATTTTAAACCTCCCACTTTTTTAGTGAATTCATAGTCATAAGTTAGAAAATATAACTTCAGTTTAAAGATAGAATGGAGAAATAAGATACTAATAAAGAACTATCCATAAGATAGATTATCTACTTTATTTCTTCAAATGTATATATGACATTATAAAAGAGATGAGTTCCTTTTATTCATCCAGCAGTAGCAGCAAAATTTACTGGTGAGAGGTGTTAATATGATTTCTTTTATTATTACAGAAAGGTGCTAACAATATTGTTTTCTTGTCCTTATCATCTTAAAAATACAAGCAAGATTATGACTTTATTGTAAATTTTATAGTTAAATTGAATGGCAAAAAATGTGGTTGTTTCTCTTTTCCTCTAGCAAGGTGATGCCTTTCAACAGCTATTCTACAGAAAGTTCAGAAACCTCTCTCTCAAGGTGCTTATTTTAAGACAGTTATACTTGTAACTGATTCACATTGTGTGCGTTAGCTTTTTTCTGAGCTACCAGTTCTTTTATTGAAATTTTTTCATTTCATCTTTGTCTGAATAGCCCATTCGGTATTCTCAATCCAGTGGATTTTTCCATTTCTAAATGAAATATTCACCTCAAGTTCTACCTTCTACATTAAGACTTTTGTAGTCATTTCAGTTGTAGGACCTTCTCTCTAAAAATGACCTTGTGTTTGTGAGTTTGTATGTGTGTGTGTGTGTGTGTGTGTGTGTGTGTGTGTGTGTGTGTGTGTAGTTATATACATGATATACAGTAGCTAATGATCCAGTGGACAGAGTAACAGATCTTGTTAGGAAGACTCATCTTCCTGAGTTCAAATCTGACATGAGGGTACTTGCTTGCTGAGTGATGCTGTGTAAGTTATTTAACCCTGTTTGGCTCAATTTCCTCATCTATAAAATCAAGTAGAGAAGAAAATGATAAAGCACTCTAGTATCTTTGCTAAGAAAATTCCAAATAGGATCACAAAGAGTCAAACATGACTGAAAAGATCATAAAGTAATAACATGATTTTTTTACTTCCCTCCTTCCACAACAGAATGTAAGCTCTCTGTAAGTCACTTTTATCTTTGCAATCTTAATATTCAATATAGTGCTGTCACACATAATGGGAATTCAATAAATGCTTGTTGATTGATCAGTTCTTAACCTTAATCAACATTTAGCTGTTTATATAATAACTGCCATAAATAAGATTTGCAGCTCTTCACACAGCATGTCTTGGTGGGAAAATATTATGCTTTAAATAAAAAATAGATATTTATAGATCACCTTAAAATACTTTCCTCATGACAGTTCAATGAAAGGGAATAAAAACTTTCTATCTCCATTTTACAGATGAGTAGGCCAAAACCCAGTGAGAAGAAATGACTTGCCTATAGTCTCACATTGTGAAAATAAATTTTTTCTTAACTTCAATGTGATGATCTTTCCACTACAGCTCATTATCATGTCTACTTAGCACATACAAGGAGTCAATTATCAATGTGATTTACTTTTTCTCTGTTAACTTTTATATTCTTATCATTAAAGCCCAGTAAATTTTTACTTACTATGAACAAATTTTAATATTACCATAGACCAAAAAAGATCAACAGATGAACAAAATAAAATAAAACAAAGTTATTTGATGTACTATAAATGAAGAAATGAAAGATTTTTGGATTATCTATTCCTTTGGATTTAGTATAGTATGACAAATCTATGAGTGTAATAACTGAGAACTGACAATATTGTTATCTTTCTTTTATCCAGGAATTAGCTTTTCAACTGTATGTATTATTAGGAATTAGGTATATTGCATGCCTTCCTTTTACTTCCCACTTTGGAGGTGGTGCGTAAAACAGTAACTTGATATTTAAAATTTTTTTCTGTAAACTGCTCTAGAAAATGATCTTGGTAAGGTAAGATTATGGATATTTGTGATTTATTCATAGATTTCAGTTATTTGTGCTTTCTTAGAAGCTGAAATGTAAGTTATTTATTTATAGATGTAAAAATCATATTCATTCTCATATATACATGCACATATATACATATATATGCATGAATAAATATGTTTATGTATAAGTGCATGCACATATTCAAACAGAAAATTAGAAACAGAGTGTCTATATAATCATATGTATAAATGTATACATGTGTATGCTTAAAATATTTTTATATTTATATTATATATATATTTGTATATATCCAGATATGTATGTACATACCCACATATAAAGAGAAGGGCCTCAGTTTTAGGAAGATCTGGGTTCAGAGAATAATGGCCAGCGAAGGGAATGTTGATTGGAGACTGAGAATAGACTCATAGGGCAATAGATTACCACATCCTTCCCAGTCACAAATCTAATATTGATTTGATTAATATTCCTTAGCAAGAAGGAGGAAGGGCAACGCTACCCATATTATTGTAGTATAGATAGCAAAATAGCCATGTTGACTAGGCTCTGGTGCATTGGTGAATGTTATAAAAGAATACAGCATAGTCTGGGTTCAGACAGATAGATATAGAAGGTTGAGGTAAAATTATTGATTTACTAAATTAGGGCTGCCTTAATCCAGAATAAATTCAAAAGTCTTAATTGTGTAAAACTCTGGATTATAGATGTGCTAATGTTCTCAATTTTTTAAAAGAATTATTGTCCACATGATGATTTCCTTACACAGATAAAATCACAAAAGTCATTTTGTTCAGATATTTGTACTTTCTCTTATTATCTTATAGTATAATGTATACACATAAATTTGTGTATGTATATATGTGTGGCTATATTTGCATATATATGTACAAATGTATGTATATGCATACACAAATACATAAAATAAGGTTTACCTTGAGGGAAATTTAACTTCTAGATTTAAGCTTTTTAATCTGTAAAATAAGAGCACTATATTCATTCTACCTCTATCACTCTATGGAAAGAATAAGTTTTGTAAACATATAAAAATGCATTTACTCTACATGTATATAGAGAAACTTTATATTTATGAATATTTGCATTACATCTATTTATAGACACATGTGGCATATATTCCCAACTGTTTATGTATATATGCATATATATGCATAATTTTCTTCTTGAATTATCTATTTCTATTAGTTTCAGTCACTTTTGAAAAGTCCAGAGCACTGGTATCAAATCCAAATAGAAATAGATTCCTGAAAATCTATTGATTTAGAAAACCATAAATTAACATTAGCTAGATTGTATTGTTAAATATTTCCTATTTTCATTTTAGCTTGATTCTGATTCTGAATGTACAGGGGATTGTTGTGGGCCACATGGGTCCCAAGAGCTTCATGTTTAACACCTCTGTCTCAGGCAGATGTACTTAAAGAATGATTTGATTAAAAAACTATCTTGTGTAAAAGTAAATTCATCTATTGTTCTTTTATAGGATCAGTCTTCTTAAAGAAATTAGTAACATTATGAATGAACATGATGCTCCCTGGAGAACAGGTTCATTTAAACTGAGAGAAAATCTAGCAGCATTTTTCCAAAAGTAGTATTTGTAAGTCTCAAAATACACTTGGTGTTTCTTTTTCTCTCATACACATGCAGAGTCATGTGTGTGTGTGAGGGACCACCTTAGAGAACAGACCAAATGAATAAATATATGTTAAAATTTAGTACAAAAAGAAACATTTTCAGAATGTTTAGTTCTCCTCCCCCAACACCTAACACCTCTGAAATTAGAGAGTTATAACAAAAACTCTTCTGTCGAATGCCTTTATCAAGGCATTTTTTTTCTTTTGCTATAAATATTCTGATAAATAAAAACAGCAACTTATTCAGGAGAAATCAGCTCAGGAAGTGAATAAATACCACTGGTTGTCCTATCTTCTCTTGATGGGTGAATGAGATTTTGCTGGTAGAGATTTTCAGTTCCACCAGGAATTGCAAATTGAGAGAAGTGGAAGTCTACCTCAGTTTGATTTGTAAATCATGGAGAATCCCTTGCTGCATTCAAATCTTTTCAGATTCTCCCCAGAGCCAAGGAAGCCTCATAACTATTAAATACAATGGACACTAAGAACTCTGAGTATAGATGAGTACAGGAATGTTAAGAGATCACACTTGCTATTAGACACACACAAACTCTCTCTCCACATCCCTCCCTCTCTCTCTCTCTTCCTCTCTCTCTCTCTCCCTCTCTCTCTCTCCCTCTCCATCTCTCTTTCTTTCTCTCTCTCTCTTTATCTCTCCATCTCTCTCTCTTTCTCTCTCCATCTCTCTGTCTCCTTCTTCTTCTTCTTCTTCTTCTTCTTCTTCTTCTTCTTCTTCTTGTTCTTCTTCTTCCCATCTTTCCTTCTTTCAGTGAGTCAGAGATGACGTTCATCTGGTATCATCTGCCTCAGAAATTGTGACTGGCTATTTCCTTTTAATTGTAAGCTTAAGTCTCATTGACCTTAATGTCCTTTTTCAAAGAAGTTAAATTGACTGCTTTGAAGTTCTCCATATAAAAGACCAGCAAAGGCTAGGCTACACTAAAGAAAAAGTTGTGGATATGTGTGTGCCAAAGTGCACATTCACATGAACAGGTGTGTGTTAAAAGGAGAGGAGTGTGTGCATATTTATTAGACACACAAAAACAACATTTGGTGCATTATTGAGATTTTTCTAAGAATAAACTGAGAATTCATTCCCCTTTGAGATACTATGACTATCAAAGAATCATATATTAAGAGGTAGCAAATTCAACTCCCTCATTTTACAGATGAAGAAACTGAGACCCAGAGATATTAAGTGATTTGTCCAGATTAGCAGGATTAGAAGCCAAGTATTTTAAAATAGTTGTTACCATGTCATGTCCTCTATTGTCACTATCATATTATGGTTGGCATATCATACATTACATTTGTCATATATATTATCATTGATTCTTATCATAATACAATATGCAACATAGAAAGTATACATACACAAAGTATAAAATATGTATAGATGTTGCTTGAGTGTGGCACACAAACCAAGAAAATGGATGGAAGATTCTTTTTCGCTAAGTAGTAGGTGTGGGGATGAGAGAAGTAGGGTACAGATCTCTAAATGGGGACAGACCTCTAATTCAGTTTAAGAGAGCAAGGAATAGTAGTTAGGGGACCAGAACTGGATTAAGGAATATCTAGGTTTAAATCTCACAGCAGATACATTTACCAGTAAGGTAGTTGTTCAGTCATGTATGACTTTTTCTTCATAAAGTTATTGGAGTGGTATATCATTTCCTTCTCCAGCTCATTTTTACAAATGAGGAACTGAGGCATATAGGGTTAAATGACTTGTCCAGGGTCCACAGCTAGTAAGAATCTGAGGACAAATTTGAACTAAGGAAGATGACTTCCTGACTAAAGGTCAGGTGCTCTACCTGCTGTATCACCTAGCTGCTTGTACTAGATATATAATTCTGAGCAAATCCTTTAAAGTCTGTGTGCCAAAGGACTTTTGATCTACCAAATGAGGATATTGGATTTGGTGAACTCTAATCACACATCTAGTTCTAAACCTATAGTTCTTTAAGCATTTAAAAATCTGTTATGTATGTACCCTGCTAGTAATACAAAGACAAAAATAAAAATGACACCTTCCTTCAAAATTCTGTTTTCTAGAATCATATCTTTTTCTTTTTTTATTTCTTTTTTTAATTTTAAATTTTTTTCTTTATTAAAGCTTTTTATTTGTAAAACATATGTTTGGGTAATTCTCCAACACTGACCCTTACAAAGCTTCCATTAAAAATTTTCCCCCCTAGTCCCCACCCCTCCCCTAGATGGCAGGAAGTCTACTACATGTTAATTATGTTAAAATACTTGACAAATCAAATATTTGCATATATATTTCCACACATCTTGTTGTGCAAGAAAAGTCGTATCTAGATTCATTTCACATTCATTCTATACTCATCATATATACATTATGGCATATATACACATATATTTACTTGAAGTAGAAATGTGATAGTTAAATGTGTAGTTATATTTTCATGTTGTACCATTCATTTAATTTTTTTTAAAAGAAGACATTATTGGAATAGCCTAGAAGGACATAAATGATATTTTTGTCAAATTAATATTTTTACTCAGTACTTAGTATATATCCTGGCTACTATATGCACTGTGTTAAACCCAAGGGATACAAAGAAAGGTTAAAAAAAAACCCAAACCCAAACCCAAACCAAAACCAAAAAAAAACAGGCTTTATTCTCAAGGATCTCACAGTTTAATGCAGGAGATAACAACTATATACAAATGCGATGTAGAGAACAGAAACTGGATATAATTTGCTGAAGGAAAGCACTAGCATTAAGGAAGACTGAGGAAAGGCCTCTTACATAAGTGAGATTTTAGTCAGGACTTGAAGGAAATTAAGGAAGATAGAAGTTAGGGAGATGAAGAAGATGAAAATTCCAGGCATGATTTGCAGGTCTTTGAGACCATGGCTCAGCATCAAATAAAGGAATTTCACTTCCCCTTGGCTTGCATTTCCTTATTTTTATGATATTTGAAACAGGCACACTGAAGGAAGTAAAGAACAGTACAATAAGATAAAGGTGCTGCATCTGAAGCGAGGAGGAGGGAAGAGCTTTAAAAAGGATGGAACATTCTTTCTCTGTTCTGAAGGAAATGAAAATCATTTTCTCTTTGTAAGTCTGTGAGAACAGATTTTCAGAGTTTTCTCTATGAGCATCAAGACGCAAAGCTGTATCCGCCAGCCAAAAACATGGCTTAGGGCATAAAATCTGAGATGAAAACTCGGGAATTTACATAACTTACCTGACATAATCTTGGCGCTAGATAAAATGTCCAGCTGAGTGAAGGCAGCAGGCTTAGCAGTTCCTCAAGAAAGGTTTGACAATCAAAGGAAAGTCTACAATTCCTTAATTCTTATAGCACTAATGCTAGCACAAAGTTACTTTCTAGAACCCAAATTTTAATTCTATGGGTTCAGAAAGCTTGTGCTGAGAATTTATTACTAAGAGACATGATGCTGTTGTCAGAATGGACCAGGGTGGGAGTGGGGGTGGAAGCAGGTCTAATATTTTATACCTATTTTGTAAAATGAAAAAGTAGCATAGTCCTAAAGAGCTTATCAGAAAGACTTGAGTTCAAATTTTGACTGTGACGTGACTGATCAAGTGTGATTCTGATCAAATGACAACCTCTCATGCTTTAGGCAACATTTTTAAGACTCTAAGTTGAAAAGAGCTAAAAACCTGCATCTGGTAAGAGTTTTCTCATCCCAGATGTAACAAGTGTAATCACAGGTCCAGCCTTACTTTATAAACTGTATAGTATAGTTTATAGAATACAGTTTATATGTAAACTATTTAACTATTTGTATGTAGTATATATATATATATATATATATATAGTGTGTGTGTTTATGTATGTATATATACATATACATACAATTTTTGAGGTATTAAGAATAGAGCAATGCATGTGCATGTTCAGGGGAGTACACATGTATATATGTGCATGCACATGAGAGGGAGACAGAGATACAAACATAAAGACAGTCAGAGATGAACAGAGAGACAGAAACAGATACAGAGACACACTATACATACACACACACACAGAGCCAGAGACAGACAGACAGAGACATATAGAGATACAGAGACAGAGACAGAGAGCTAGAGAGAGAAAAAGAATAATAGATATAAAAGGTTCAAGTCATATAGTTACAGATTTGCAAGATAAGTTCAGAAAGTCTTGGCTAAGGTCACATACACAAAGTCAAATTGGACTCAGGTTCTTTTACTTCAGAGCCAATGCCTTTCCTTTTTTGTCGCACTGTCTCCATGTAGACTGTTGGATTTTATTTTTTAAATCAAAATAAAGAATTACAACCTATGCCAATATCTTGCTTAGATACAGAGGTGACAATTCAAAATGAAAATGTTTCATAGGCTCATAGATTTAGATCTGGATGTCACCTTGGAGCCCATTAAGTCCAGCTCATTTGTTTTATGGATAAGGAAACTGAGGGCAAGAGAAATAAATGAGTTGTTCAGGGTCAAACAACTAGCAAGCCTCATACTCCCTACTGAATTGACTACACTGGCTTCTATTGGATTTTCGATAAAATATAAACTCTAGTTAAGTTTTAAAGTCCTTTATAACTTGGCCTGGACTTATCATTCCAGTCTCACTGGGTGGTACTCCTCCTTCCCACCCCCTGTGATCCAGCCAAATTGGTATTCTCTCTCTGTGTCATACATTATTTCTCATTTCTTTGTCTTCACACTGACCTAATCCAATACCTGGGATGAACTATGATTTTTGTTTCCTCTTTTTCCTAAAGATTC
This sequence comes from Myrmecobius fasciatus, assembly GCA_023553655.1. Classification (NCBI taxonomy): domain Eukaryota; kingdom Metazoa; phylum Chordata; class Mammalia; order Dasyuromorphia; family Myrmecobiidae; genus Myrmecobius; species Myrmecobius fasciatus. Next base: position 282,190 of record JAJPUD010001683.1, on the reverse strand, counting down.
AATTTAAGCTCCAACTCCTAAATATGATCTTATTTCCCAAACTATCTTTTGACTAGTTATTTTGTATTTATTTTCATTTGTGGTTTTAATAATTGCTTATATTTCATATATAATAAAATATACATTCTATTTACTATATATTACATATATATGTGTATATATACACACACACACATATATATAATTATTTCTATTTATAATTATACATCTTGTGGTCTTCTGCAATCAAATGTAAGCTGCAGGGGAGAGACTGTTTCAATCTTTGTATTTGTGTTCTGAAGCTCATAACTCCATGCTTGGCACATAGCAAACACTTAAGAATTCTTAATGACTGAATAATTAGGTAACATTACTTTTCCAAGTTTTTTCCTACCATTTAGCTGATAAATTATAATTTTCAAATTGTGAAAGGAAAATGTCAAACTTTAGAGATAAGTACAGTTTTTGCAAAATGATTAGCTCAGGTGGAGGTATAGAGACTTAGAGGGTAAAATGGTTTAGGTGAAGATAGGAGAAAAGTTCCAAAGCGGGAGCGGGGGAGTAAAAGCAAATTTTGCATATTTTGCTATTTGGTCTATGTTTTATGGATTTTTTGGAGAGTTTTCATATCTATAATAACATTTGGACATTACAAAAACTTTGCACAATAGTTAGGGAAGCTATTATTATACCCATTTGACAACTGAGATATGAAGGAATGAAATGAAGGTGAAATAACTTGTTTATGTAGGTAACTAAGGATAGAACTGGAAGAAGAATCTGCTTTGTCCTTCAATACAAAAGGAAGAACTCTATCTCTATTCTGTCTTTACTGCTAACTGAACATGGCAGACAAAGAAGCTACAACATTAAGAGAGAGACGGTGATGAGAAGAAAAAGTGGAGGTTATTCCACATACTTTGCCTTTCTCAGATTGGATTTAGAGTTTTAATACTAAACTCTAGATTCTATGAAAGGTATTGATAAACTAGAGAATCAAGTGTAGTATGACCAGGATGTTGAGATGATTGTTCTAGTGGTCATATGAAGATCAAGCTAAAGAGATTGGCCATGTTTATAGTCTTAAGAAGAAAAGACCTAATCAGGATATAATAAGGATGCAAATATTTTAATATTTGAAGGATCAATATTTAGATCCTATTGGTTGCAGAAGATGGAAATACGAGCAGTGAGTTGAAGGTGAATATAATACAGATGTTAAAATGCAATTCAAAGGCTATAAGTGAGCCACATCAGTTTTAATTAAATTAAAATGAAATTGGGAAATATTTAACAAAATTAATTAAAATGCAACAAACACTGATCATATTAATTTGAGGTAATATAAGTCAATATGTGGTCTAACCTAGAAGCCTCTATAGGTAGTTTAGTGGATAGAGTTGCCCTAGAATTCAAATCTGGCCTCAGATACTTACTTAGACTTGGGACCTTGGGCATGTTATTTAAGCCTCATTTACCCTGATTCTTAGATCTATAAACTGAGCTAGAAAACAAAATGATAAACCAGGCCAGTGTCTTTGTTAATAAAACCCCAAATAGGGTCCTGAAGAATTGCATGACTGAAAAAATGACTGAAGTTCTATTTGAGTTTGATTCTACTGGAATAGAGAAAAAAATAGTAAGGAAGAACTCCCTAACACTTTAACTAATTCTAAGTAAAATGGGTAGTGGAAGAATATAAATTTCTGAAAAAACAGAGATTGTCTTATTTTTGTGTTTTTATCTCTAGCACTCAGACTATCAACTAGATGCTAATAAATTACCAATAATTGTTCAGTTTTTTTCAGTCTTGTTTGACTCTCTATGACCCTATTTGAGGTTTTCTTGGCAAAGATACTGGAGTGGTTTTCTATTTTCTTCTCCAGTTCATTTTACAAATGAAGGACTGAGGCATATAGGGTTAAGTGACTTGCCCAGGGTCACACAACTAGTAAATGTATGAGTCCAGATTTGAACTTATGAAAACATATCTTCCTGATTTCAGGCCTGACATGCAATCTACTGCATCACCTCGATGCCCTGGTTCTTCCATATTTGTAAGACTCCTATTAAAGACTAGGGGAATCATGTGTTGTGAATGTTGATAAAGGGCTTTGTGGTTAGACATGGATCAGACTAGATGACTTCTGTGATCTCTTTCAATGGTTACATTCTTTAATATGATAGACTTTCTGAACATCATTTTTATTACCTATAAAATGAGAGAACTGAGATTATGTATCTTAATACTAGATAATCTCTAAAATCCCTTCCACTTCTTAACTTAATTCTTTAAATTGATTCCTGACATTGAGCTTGATATTCCTTCCACAAGGTGATACTAAGTGGCTAAGCAGAAAACATGGGAAATGGGACTAAAGCAGAGAAACCTAGTATATTTTAAAGGTAGAATAGTAGAGTAATGCAAACAGTATTGGATTTGGGGGTTAGAAAACTTGGATTTAGATCCCATCTATTTTACTTTAAGAGTTATTTTATATTGGGCAAGTCACTTAATCATTCTTTTAGACTCTAGTTTCCTCATATATTAAAACAAAACTAAACCAAATTTTTTGTTTGTTTGTTTTGGACACTTAGGTCTCTAATAAAAATAATAGTCTCTCACAATTGCCCTAGTCTCTCACTCTGTCCCAAACTCTACCAATATTTTCATTTTGCTGAGTACCATCCCACCTTTACCTTTGCTAACTTCTCCCCTGGGATGTCCTTGAACTAACTCTAACCAGTTTGCAAAATCAATTATCAAATTTTCGTGGTGAACATTCAAAGCTCAGAACTTGGCAATAACTAAAAATATTGCTTTGTTGATTTTTTTTAGGCTTAAGAAAGTTTTATTAAACAAAAAGTTTAGCACTTTTTTTCCCTTTTGGAATGACCAGTTATCAAACATTTATCTGGACACCTGTATTACTATATAAATATATTACATTTTATATAATATATACCATAGTATATATTATACTATATACTATATACACTAAATATAACTATATACATTTATTTCTATGTGTCTATAAATACAATATAATATGCTATATATAAAGCTTTATATACATATATAATCCTCTCTCTCTCTCTCTCTCTCTTTCTCTCTCTCTCTCTCTCTCTCTCTCTCTCTGTCTTACTTTCTCTCTATGAACACACACACACTCACACACACATAAATCTTATATGTGTAAACTACCCCTGATGGAATGGATATTTGAAGACAATTTGTTCCAATGGCCATGAAAGTGACTGAAGCAGATGCTATTGAGTGCTTAGAACTTGGACACACCATTGAAGACTGTTACATTCTGGACCATTACCAGTTGTCTCAGCTTTTGTCCTGACTCTGGGCTTCAATGACTCTGGAAGAGAGAGGGAAGCTGACAACTTAGCTCATTTAAATCCAATTCACACACGAATAAAGCTATCACCAAGAAATGTCATTGGTCCTCTTCGAAAATAAAGAGCAACAACAACAACAACAATATAAATATTATTTGGGTTTGACATGAGTATAGTAGAAGGCCCAGGGAGTGAAGTTATCACTCCACTAATGGCATAATGACTGTAACCTATTAATAAGAATAATGATAATGATAACAAATATAGTACTTTATGGTTTTCAACATGCTTTATTTCCATAAACTCATTTAAGTCTTGCAATATTCCTGCTTCTCCCCCTTCATAATTCTCCCATGCTTCTATTATTCCTTTAGTTATGAGATAGTCATTTTATCATTATAAACAAATATGAGTAAATGTTTAACATGTCCATATTTTTGTAGGGCTTCTACTTTTCTGTTTTTAGGGAAAATTGATGCTTCCTCCTGAGGTACTACTGATAGAAGAAATCTTTTTTTTTTTTCAATTTGTAATTCTTTTAGCTTTCTGAGTGAGCCTTATCTGTATAAATAGCAATAATGTGTGGATCAAGTGGTTTCTAATCATATGGTTTACAATCACATTGGTTTATAATCAAGTACTCTGCAAACCTTCAAGTGCCACATAAGCATAGGTTATGGTTATTACTTTAGATAGGTCTGGGCCTGTGACCTTACTGATGGGGAAGAATTCCCTGCTATAGAAAATCCTTCTATTAATGCAAAAAGGCAAGTCCTCTGTAACTTAGACCATCAGTTATTTATGGAGAGGGAGAGAATGTAGCTTTTTTAAAATTACACAGTCACTATGTGTTAAAGACAAATTTGAGTTCTAGCCATTCTGATTCTGATGCTTAATATATTATGTCACATTACCTCTCTATTTTATTTTTATTAAAAATCTGATTATTTAACAAGTTTACAATTTATGTCTGTATAGACGACAGACAGATGGTTATGTCTATATATTCAAATAGTTCTGTCACTTTTATTGGGATACAGTATAGAGTTAAAATAACAGAAGATTCACATTAGGTCTGGATTTTAAATATGCCTTTAACACTTTGGGACTATTATAGCCTTAGGCAGGCCATTGATCTTCCTGAAGTCCTTTTTCCTCATCTGTAAAATGGGGATAATAATACTCCCCAAACCTACCTTACAGGGTTATGGAGAGGAAGACATTGTTTCAAACTTAAGAATGTGATTTTTGTTATTATCCCATCTATTTTCTTTCCTGATTCTCATAATAATTTTAATCTTGTGGGCAGGATCTGAATTTTTTTTCCTTTGTGATTTTGCTTATTGCCTTCTATTGAGTTTAATAAGTCCCATGAAGTATGCACTGAACTTCTGTTCTGTTCATTTTGAATTAAAACCTAGGAAAGCTGTATGTTGGGGTTCTGACCTAGAAGTCAAGACACACTTGAGCTGTGAGACTGTGGGAGATTTCCTGTAATGACATTTACAGGATACCCACCATGGAGCTAGCTCTGGCATCTTTCCTGACCAAGGCTTCAGTTCATTTCAAGCAAGATTCGACTACCCTTGCATACACAAATGTTCACAATTCACAGTCCATCTGGGGCTCCACTATTGTCCTGTGAAGGGCCCCAGATGGATTCCGAACCTATCCCTGTGGGCGACATAACACTGTCACTGTGCAGTACCTCTGCCTTTCCCAGTGGCATCTGATGCTGTGGCCATGATGAGGTTAATTTATGTGGCTTGGTACAGTTTATCATCTGTCACTTGTACAGCTCTTGCTGTGCCATCTGGCGTCTCTGAGGCTGCTTCTGGAGGCAGCATGCATAACAAGGCATCTGCATTTGTGAATTCTTTCAAGCATTCACAGGTAATAGCTAAGAGATATTTTGAGAAACTGGTGCCCATTTCTGTTGCGGATCACCACTAACATGGATAATCTGACACAGGCAGCAAACAAAGCCCAGGGCGTTTTGTAAGGGAGCCCATCTGAATGACTGCAATCACCAGTATCGATGAAGCCTGTGTATTTCCAAACCTTGGATCTCTCTAACAAAGTGAGACCATCAAACAAGGTGTCTGAGCAAATTATTTAGGCAAAGGCAATGGTTAATATCAAACATGATAGATAAGACAAAACAACTCATGCCAGCAGAAAGACTTACTTAAATAGAAAATGCTGAAGTGGAATGCTTAAATGAACCTATTGCAATGATTTCATATTCATAAATCATTTTCAACAATGTATTGGGTGCTATACAGAACAGAGTGGAAGGGGGCGAGGAGCAAACAAGTTGACAATATTAATTGTGTACCGATTCTGAAATACTATCACTATGGCAAAAAGGACACAAAAACATGGATGAGATAATTTTTGCCCTAAAAGGTCTGACAGTCTAGTTTAGAAGACACAATTTTAGCAATTTAAGCTACAACTTGGCATACTAGATAGGAACATAGGGCTAGGAAATGGGAGATCTGGCTTCTTTTCTTAGCTCTGCCTTTAATTAGCTATGTTGGGTACATGACTTCAATACCCTGGTCCCCTATTTCCTCATCTCTACAATTAGGGAGTTAGACTCAATCTTTTCAAAGACCTTTGCCTATTATAATATTCTTCTTTCCCCAGATGAAAACTATGTAGTCATGGAACAATAGAAAGGACATTATACTGGCAGTCAGGAGACTTGGGCTCAAGTCCTAGATGCATCACTAATGAATTATGTAATCTTGGGCAAGTAACTTGGACAAATATCTCTATTCTTTTTTTTTTTCTAATCTATAAAAAAGAAAGAGGGGAGTTGGGCTAGTACATCTTTATTGTCCTATTTACCTCTAATATGTTTTGATTTTATGCTGTAAACTAAAGAGCCTGCTAATCATCAAGGAGAGATTTGTATTATATAAGTGATGAAAGGGTTGGTCTTAAGGTAGAAGTGTGAAATGTCAGAGATAGTGGTAACCATGGGAACCATTTCCGATGAGGTTAAATTTTAGCCACAATTCAAAAAAAGTGAGGGACATCTTTTAGCCAAAGAAACTGTGAAGAGCACTTATATAAGTGAAGACCTAAAGATGAGAATGTAAAAATTACAGTCAGGGATAACAAGCAGATTAATTTAGCTTAGGAAAAAAAAGGTCCTTTGTAAAAGACAAGTTGAAGTGATCAAAGGGTTTTGGCTGGTGAGGGACATAGAATGTTGGTTTTAGTTTAACACCTGAAAAAAAGAATTATCCCAAGTCTACAACACCCTTGAAAAGGAGCTTTTTAATATTTCACTTATAAATCTATCACAGTTTATTTTATTTTATACTGGTTTTAGTATATGTAATTTCACCTACTCCCTCTAAAAGAATTACAAATACCTTTTGGGAGGGACAATATTTTATTCATCTTTGTTTTTCTCTTAGGACGTAGCACGAGTTTTATATTATGTAGTAAGCATTCAGTAATGGGAATGCTAGGTGGTGCAGTCCATAGAGTGCCAAGTATGAAGTCAGGCAGACTAATCTTCCTGAGTTCAAATGTGGCCTCAGATTAGCTGTGTAACCTGGGAAAGTCACTGAACTCTGTGTCAGTTCTTTGTCAGCAAAATAAGCTGAAGAAGAAAATAGCAAATCATTTTGGCATCTTTTCCAAGAAACCCCCAAATGAAGAGTTGGATTTTACTGAAACAGCAGAACAGTTACAATAAAATCCAATATTGCTGTTGACTAAATAAATGATTCCAAACACTGGAGAATTCTTGTTATATTAAATATGTGCTCATTTATTGATGCTATGGCAGGAGGGTTCTTGAAGAGGCTGGTTCAAAATTTTTATGTATGGAAAGTGAAGCTCAGTGAAATTGAATGACTTGTTTATGATCACTCAGCTGGTGTCAGAGCCAGGATTTGAATATAGTTTTTATGTTGTTTTTCATTTATTTGTTTTTTGGGTGAGGCATTTAGGTTTAGGTGACTTGCTTCAGGGTCACGCAGCTAATAAGTGTTAAGTACCTGAGATCACATTTGAACTGAGGTCCTCCTGACTTCAGGATCAGTACACAATCCATGGTTGCTTTTTAGCTGCTCCCTTGAATACAGGTTTTTTGACTTAAATTCCAACATTTACTTTCATTTCCATATTGCTGTATAGTCCTTGCATGAGTTCTTCATAGGGAAGGTGGCATAGCTGTACCAGATCTAAAACTATATTATAAAGCAGAAGTCATCAAAACCATTTGGTACTGGGTAAGAAACAGAGTAGTTGATCAATGGAATCAAGTTCACAGGACAAAATAGTCAATGACTATAGTAATCTAGTATTTGACACACCCAAAGACCCCAGCTTTTGGGATAAGAACTCACTATTTGACAATAACTGTTGGGAAAATTGGAATCTAGTATGGAAGAAACTAGGCATTGACCCACACCTAACACCATATACCAAGAGAAGGTCAAAATGGATTCATGATCTAGACATAAAGAATGATATTATAAACAAATTAGAAGAACATAGGATGGTTTACCTCTCAGTTCTGTGGAAAAGGAAGGAATTTGTGACCAAAGAACTAGAGATCATTATTAACCTCAAAATAGATAATTTTGATTATATCAAGTTAAAAAGTTTTTGTACAAACAAAACAAATGCAGACAAGATTAGAAGGGAAGCAATAAACTAGGGAAACATTTTTACATTCAAAGGTTCTGACAAAGGCCTCATTTCTAAAACATATAGAGAATTGACTCAAATTTATAAGAATTCAAGCCACTCTCCAATTGATAAATGGTCAAAGGATATGAGCAGACAATTTTCAAATGAAGAAATTGAAACTATTTCTAGTCATATGTAAAGGTGCTCCAAATCACTATTGATCAGAGAAATGCAAATTAGGACAACTTTGAGGTACCACTACACACCTGTCAGATTGGCTAAAATGACAGGAAAAGACAATGATGAATGTTGGAGGGGATGTGGGAAAACTGGGACACTGATACATTGTTGGTGGAACTGTGAATGGATCCAACCATTCTGGAGAGCAATTTGGAACTATGCTCAAAAAATTATCAAACGGTGCATACGCTTTGACCCAGCAATATTTCTATTGGGCTTATATCCCAAAGAGATCTTAAAGGAAGGAAAGGGACCCATATGTGCAAAAATGTTTGTGGCAGCCCTTTTTGTAGTAGCAAGAAACTGGAAACTGAATTTATGCCCATCAATTGGAGAATCGCTGAATACATTATGGTATATGAATGTTATGGAATAATATTGTGCTATAAGAAATGAGCAACAAGATGATTTCAGAGGCCTGGAAAGAGTTGTATGAACTGATACTAAGTGAAATGAGCAGAACCAGGAGATCATTATACACAGCAACAAGACTATATGATGATCAATTCTGATGGACATAATTTTCTTCAACGAGGTGATTCAAACCAGTTCCTCTTGTTCAGCGATGAAGAACATCATATACATCCAAAGAAAGGCCTGTGGGAACTAAATATGTACCACAGCATATCATTTTAATGTTTTCTGTGAATGTTTGCTTATATTTTGTTTTCCTTCTTAGGTTGGTTTTTTTTCCCCTCTTTCTAGTTCTGATTTTTCTTGTGCAGCTAGATAACTGTAAAGATATGTTTACACATATTGGCTTTATCATATATTTTAACATATTTAACATGTATTAGACTACTTGCCATCTAGGGGAGGGAGTAGGGGGAAAGAGGGAAAAATTTGGAATGGAAAATTTTACAAAGGTCAATGTAGGAAAATTACTTATATGTTCTGTAAATAAAAAGCTTTCATAAACAACAACAAAAAAAAAGTTCTTCATAGGGCAGAGCAAAGGAGATATATCTTCTCTTCCTCTTCAGTGGCAATTGAAGCCTTACTGTTTTGATGAAGAAAATAGTAAGGCTGCATTTATCTCTGAGGGCAGAAACCTTGCTATATATAGCAATTTTTTGACCATGCTCTAGATTTCTCTTCCTCTTCCATTTTCAGCAGGCTTAACTTCAGATAACTGATACCCATATTTTCTCTCAATCTTTCTTTTTTCCAATGCTTGATTTCAGAGACCATATTAAAGTACGCTTTCTCTTTCCTGCTACACCAAAACTTCCCCTAGTCTAGTTTCACCACTATCACTTCTTTTATACAAGATCTTCTTGTATAGGGATGTGCTGGCAAATGTTTAACAACTGACTCAAACTCTTTCCTTAAAGTATCAGGTTTGTTAAAGAAAGGAAGCCCTTCTCAGTCTCTAAGTTGGTAGCATGTTATCTCCTAAAAGGAGATTTTAAAAGGGGATACTTCTCCTAAGTGGTCCCAGAGGATAAGAGCAGTTTCAGATGATATTTCTATAAAGTCAGAAGTGAACTAATTAGGGGCCAATTAAATGTTTAGTATTCTTTATTTATTGCTGTTGAATTTCATCTTAATAGATTCAGGCTGTAATTTTGGCTTGTTGAAATCTTCTTGGATCCACTTCTTTCATTTGATATCAGTTATCCTTCCTAGCTTTATGTGGTTTGAAAATATGGTAAACTTTACTTTTATATCTTCATCAAAATCATTGGTAAGGAAATGATGAACATTATTGGATTGAGTAGAGAGCCTTGTGAATTTTTACTGAAAATTTCTCTCTAGACTAACATTAATCCATTAAGAAACACTATAATTATGATACTATAATTAACTAAGAATTTAACCAATTGTATTCACACAAAATTCATATATCTCTATTTTGTTCATTAAAAATATTATAAGAGAATTCACCAACCAAATACTTTGCCAAAATCGTTTGTAAAGACCATCTCCCAAAAGTATCATGAGGATATCATTGCCTGGCTTGAAGTGAAATATAACAGACTTCTCTGTCCTCTTCTCCTGTCTCCAAGGGAGACTTTAATTCCTACCAAGAGGGGAAAAGAGAGAGTCCCACATTTCTATCAAAAGAAAATTCCTGGAAATCTTTAGTAGAGTGAGCTGGGGATAGCAACATGATGGAGACTGCCAACTCCTTCCTTGTCTGATTCTTTTCAGTTTTATTTTCTCTTCAACCACCTTAGAAGATTGGCATCATTTTTCTTCTCTCCTGAAGTTGGAAGCTAGAAGTGCTGGAAGAGACTGCATAGTCTAAAGAAACTAAAGACAGATTTCTGGTGGCGGTGGAGCCAAGATGGCAGAGTAAAACCTGGACACTGCTCCAGCTCTCTCAGTTTCCCTTGAAAACCACATGAAATCAAGCCTCTGAACAGAGTCTGTTGGAATGAAACCACTCTCCAGCTCAAGATAGACTGAAAAAACTTCAAGAAAGGTCAGTCTTGCTGGGGTGAAAATGGTGTTCACCCCAGTTTAGATAGATTTTGGGAAAGCTGATGAAAGGGTCTTAAAGAAAGCAAATCAGCAACTAATACCCTCAGTCCTGGCTCAGTCCTGCCTTCAGTGGGGCAGATTCCAGTACCAGCTCAGAAGGCAAACTTTGGGAAACCAGGCTATTTCCTGAAAAGACCAGGCAAAGCTACCCCCTGCAAACACAAGGAGCCTTTGTGCTCAAAGCCAAGAATCAGATCTGCACAGGAAGCTTGGGGCAGCACCCCTTTTATCCCAGAAGCAGAGCTCAACCATAAAAGTAATAAAAAGGACTAAGACCAGGGTGGAGAGAACAAAAGTAACAACAGGGGAGAAAATAGGATAGAAGGAAACTGGTAATCATTACTGTGAATGTGAATGGGATGAACTCCCATAAAACAGAAACATATAGCAGAGTGGATTAAAACACAGAATCCTACAATATGTTGTTTACAAGAAACATATTTGACAGAGAGGGACACATGTAGAGTAAAGATAAAAGGCTGGAACAGAATTTATTATGCTTCAGCGGAAATTTAAAAAAAAAAAGTAGGGGTAGCATTTCTGATCTCAGATAAAGCAAAAGTAAAAACAGATCTTATTAAAAGAGATAAGGATGTAAAGTACATCTTGATAAAGGGCATTAATGATACCAAATGTGTATGCACCAAGTGGTAGAATAGGCAAATTTCTAGAGAAGATTTAAAGCCAGTTACAAGAAAAAATAGATAGTAAGACTATATTAATAGGAAACCTCAACCTTTCCCTCTCAGAATCATAGAAATTTAACCACAAAACAAACAAGAATGATACTAGGAAGGTTAATAGAATCCTAGAAAACCTAGATATGATTGACTTCTGGAGAAAATGGTATAAGGACAGAAAGGAATATACTTTTTTCTTGGCAGTACATGGCACCTTCAAAAAATTGACCATGTATTAGGACATAAAAACCTCTCAATCAAACAGAAAATGCAGAAATATTAAATACTTCCTTTTCAGATCATAATGCAATAAAAAATGTATTCAATAAAGAGGCAGGGAAAAATAGACCAAAAATCATTTAGAAATTAAATAATCTAACTCTAAAGAATGAGTGAATCAAACAACAAATCACAGAAACAATCCATAATTTAATCTAAGAGAAAGACATACCAAAACCTATGGGATGCAGCCAAAGCAGTTCTTAGGGAAAATTTTATATCTCTATATAGCTAGATGAATAAAATAGAGAAAGAGGAGATCAATGAATAGGGAATGCAATTAAAAACATCAAGAAAAAGAACACATTAAAACTTCCCAATTAAATACCAAATTAGAAATTCTGAAACTCAAAGGAGAGATTAATAAAATAGAAACTAAGAAAATTATTGAACTAGAAAATAAAAGTAAGAGTTGATTTTATGAAAAAAACAGACAAAATAGATAAACCTTTGCTTAATTTGATCAGAAAAAAGGAAATAAAAAAAACAAATCACCAGGGGCAGCTAGGTGGCGCAGTGGATAGAGCACCAGCCCTGAAGTCAGGAGGACCTGAGTTCAAATCTGGTCTCAGACATTTAACACTTCCTAGCTGTGTGACCTTGGGCAAGTCACTTAACCCCAACTGCCTCAGCAAAAAAAAAGCAAAAAACAAAACAAAAACAAAACAACAACAACAACAACAACAAAAAACAAATCACCAGCATTAAAAATGAAAAAGGGGGGCAGCTAGGTGGCACAGTGGATAGAGCACCAGCCCTGAAGTCAGGAGGACCTGAGTTCAAATCTGGTCTCAGACACTTAACATTCCCTAGCTGTGTGACCCTGGGCAAGTCACTTAACCCCAATTGCCTCAACAAAAAAAAAAAAAAAAAAAAAAAAACAAAAAAAAAAACCGAAAAAGGTAAAAAGAAATTAAAGCAATAATTAAGAGCTATTTTGCCCAATTGTATAGCAGCAAGTATGACAATCTAACTGAAATGGATGAATATTTAGAAAAATATAAATTGCCCAGATTAACAAAAGAGTAAATAAATTACTTAAATAGTACTATTTTAGAAAAAAGAAATTGGACAAGCCATTAATGAATTCCCTAAGAAAAAATCTCCAGGGCCAGATGAATTCACAAGTGAATTATACCAAACATTTAAAAAACAATTAATTCCAGTACTATGTAAATTATATGGAAAAATAGGTAAAGAAGTACTGCCAAATTCCTGCTATGACACAAATATGGTTCTGATACCTAAACCAGGAAGAGCCAAAACAGAGAAAGAAAATTACAGACCAATTTTCCTAATGAATATTGATGCAAAAAAAATTTAAATAAAATATTAGCAAAGAAATTACAGCAACTTATCAGCAGGATAATAATAAGAATAGCAAGTGGCATTTATACCAGGAACAAAGTTCAATATCAGGAAAACTATTACAATAATTGACCATATCAATAACTAAACCAATAGAAATTATATGATAATCTCAATAGATGCAGAAAAAGCTTTTGAAAAAAATACAGCATCCATTCCTATTAAAAACACTAGAGAGCATAGGGATAAAGGAAACTTTCCTTAAAATAATAAGCAATATCTATCTAAAACAAACAGTAAGCATTATTTATAATAGAGAGAAGGTGGATGCATTTCTAATAAGATCAGAGTTGAAAAAAGGACACCCATTATCACCATTATTATTCAACATTGTACTAGAAATATTGGCTTTAACAATAAGAAATGAAAAAGAAATTCAATGAATTAGAATAGACAATGAAGAAATAAAACTATCATTTTGGAGATGATATAATATATTTAGAGATAATCATTCAAAAACCTACTGGAAACAATTTACAACTTTAGCAAAGTTTCAGAATATGAAATAAACCCACACAAATCATCAGCATGTCTATATATAACTGACAAAGTCCATCAGCAAGAGATAGAAAAAGAAATTCTATTTAAAATCACTTGTAGACCAAAAAAACCCCAAAACAAAACAAAACAAAATAAAATTGGTGTCTACCTGCTGAAACAAACCCAAGAAGTATATGACTCAATCTGATTTTTTTTTCCTTAGGGAACTTAGTGATGGCTTATTCAACTGCCTTTCTAAGAATTAATTTGAACAATTCTATTTCCTTCTCTGTTAATCTGGGCCACTTACATTTTGCAAATATTGATCTATTTCACTTATGTTGTTAGATTTATTGGTATATAATCTGGGCAAAATAACCCCTAATATTTTCCATATTTCCTTTTCATCAGTGATGAAATGACCCTTTTCATTTTTGATATTAATAATTTGGTTTTCTTTTTTCTTTTTTTTCAAACTAATTATTCAGTAGTGTGTCTATTTCATTCCACAACCCCCAATCAATAAAAATAGCTCCTAGTTTTTTTTATTAACTTAGCAATTTTCTTCCTTTCAATGTTATGATCTCTTTTTTGATTTTCAAGATTTCCAGTTTGGTGTTTAATTCAAGATTTTTAATTTGTTCTTTTTGCATGTTTTTAATTACATGTTCAATTTATTTATATGCTCTTTCTCTATTTTATTAATATAAGCATTTAGAGATATAAATCTTGTTCTACTCTGGATGCATCCTATAAATTATGTTATCACATTGTCATCATTCTCTTTAATGAATAACTGATTTTATGATTTGTTCTTTGACCCACTTATTAGATTATTTAATATTCAATTAATTTTAATCTATGTTTTATGGCCTTCTGTTGAATGTAATTATTATTGCATTATAATCTGAAAATTTAATTTTTAATTTATGCATTTAATATTTCTGCTTTTTTGGATAGATTTGTGAGATTTGCATGCCTTAATCCATGGTCAATTTTTGTATAGGTGTCATATACCACTGAGAAAAAAGGTATATGCTTTTCTATACCCATTCAATTTTTCTCTAGAGGTCTGTCATATCTAACTTTCCTGAAACTATTCATCTCCTTTGTTGTTGTTGCTGTTGTCTATTTTTTGTTAGATTTATCTAGTTCTGAAAGGAAAAGTTAACTCCTACTGGCATAGTTTTTACTTCCTATTTCCTCTTATAATTCATTTGTTTACTTTAAGAATTTGGATTCTATGTCATTTGGTACAGACACGTTCAGTATTGATATTACCCCATTTTACTCCATAGTACATTTTACACACAAGTTGGCTTCCTTGCTTAACTCTTTTCAATTAGGTCTGTTTTTGCTTTTGCTTTGTCAAATATCATGATTGCTATCTTTGATTTTCCCCCCTTCAAATGAAGTACGTTAGATTTTGCGCCAGCCCCTTACCTTTACTCTGTATATCTCAAGTGTATCTTTTGTAAGCAATATATTATTGGATCCTGGTTTTTGATCTCTTCTACTATCTGCTTCCTTTTTGTGGGTTAGTTTATCTCATTCACATTCAGAATTATGATTATCTATGATTAGCCTTCCATCCTATTTTCTTCCTTTTATCTTTCTGTTTCTTTTTTAATCCTGTCCCTCCTTAAAAGTCAGTTTTGCTTCTATACACTGTCTCCTATAACTGTTCCTCCCTTTCATCACCCCCCTGTGCTTTTCTTATTCCCTTCCCTCATAACTTCCCTGTGTGGTAAGATGAATTTCTATACCAAATTGAATGTGTATATTATTCTCCCTTTGAATAATTCTGATGAGAATCTCTTTTTGTACATTTTTATGTGAGATAAATTTCTCCTTTCTCCCTTCTCCCTTTTCTTAGTGCATCCTTCTTTCTCACTCCTTAATTTTATTTCTTTGAAAAAAAATCCTCATTTCTTCTACAGTGTAATCCTTCCAACTGCTCTAGTTTGTGATAACGTTCTTAGGAGATTCCTCCTATGCAAAAATGTAAACATTTTAACCTTATTGATTCTCTTATGATTTCTCTTCCATGTTTATCTTTTCATAATCTTCTTGAGTGTTGTATTTGAAAGTTTAAATTTCTATATGGCTTAAATCTTTTTATCAGCAATACTTTAAAACCCTCTGTTTCATTAAATATCCACTCTCCCCCCCCCAAAAAAAAAGATTATATTCAGCTGCATATGTTATTTTTCATTTTAATCCTAGGGTTTTTTTTTTGCCTTCCTGAACATCACATTCTAATCTCTCTGATTCTTTCACATAGAAGCTGCTAAATCTTGTGTGATCCTGACTTGGACTTTTTGTTATATTTTCTCCTTAACCAGGGAGTTCTAGAGCTTGGCTATAATATTCCAGGGGGGAGGGGTGGTGTTCTTTTTCAAAAAGTATCTAGTGGATTCTTTAAATTTCTATTTTACCAACAGGTTCTAAGATATGAGCAGTTTTCCTTAGTAATTTCTTGAAATATGATGTCTATTTTTTTTTGTTATCATGGCTTTTGGGTAGTCCTATAAATCTTAAATTCTCTTCTAAATCTATTTCCCAAGTCTGTTGTTGTTTTTTTCTTAATGAGTAATTTCACATTTTCTTTTACTTGTTCATTCTTTTGAATTATTATTGTTTATGTCTCATGATGCTTTCACTTGTCAGGTTCTCATTTTAAAGAAATTATTTTCTTCAGTCAGCTTTTGTACCTCTTTTTCCATTTATCTAATTCTGATTTTAAGGCATCCTTTTCTTTAGTTGAGTTTTGTTTCTTTTATGTCACTGGTCAATTCTGGATTTTTTTAAAGGTTATTTTCTTCAGTATTTGTGTGTGTATTTCTTTTACCAATACATTGACTATTTTTTTCCTATAATTTTCTTGCATCACTCACTTCTTTTCCAAATTTTTCCTCTCACTCTTTTATTTGATTTTCAAAATTATTTTGGGACTTTTCCAGGTATTCTTTTTATGTTTGTAATCAATTCACATTTTTATTTAAAGCTTTTGATGTAATTGTTATTGTTTTTATTTCATTATCTTCTTCTTAGTTTATGTCTTGATCTTTCCTATCACCATAGTAATTTTCTAAGGTTGGGATCTTTTTTTTATTGCTGTTGGTTATTAATTTCCTAGCCCAATTCTTAACTTTAAAAAAAATTTATATTAAAATTGATTTCTGCTCCCAGGGATAGAGAAATGTTCCAAAGAACATGCTATCCCAATCTTTATGCCTTTCTATCTGCTGTTGTCAGTGCTAGCTCTGAGTTTGTAAATTTTTGGTGCATTCAAGGGGATATTCTTTAAGGAAAGTTGTGATCACTGCTCTATTGGACTGTCTTGTCTTTTCCTAAGAAGGGACCTTCTCCTGAAAGAATTGAAAATAGAAAATCAAGTGATAGTAGAGACTGATTGAATTACAGAATGAAGATTTTTAGAAGAATGAGATTTCTAGATTTTTATATATATGTAGTTCCTCATCATTAAAACAATGCCATATATTTGGTTCTTTTATTTGAGAATATATCTCTAGACCACATTTTTAAAAGCACTTCTTAAAAAACAGTAATATGACTTCTTATTTTTCTTTTATCATATCAAATATCAAAATATTTTTTGTCCATTGTTCTTTATGGAGGTATGAATTTTCTTAATGTATGGTACTGTGCATAGTTTTACTGTAGGCAAGAAGTTAAATTAACTATGTGTGTAGAGTCTAGCTCTAGTCCAGTGATATAAAGTAGAAGATCTCTCAGTTATAATCTTGTTAGATTTGCTCTAAGAATTTGCCATTGCATGCATTTTATTTCAGAGTCAGTAAAAGAGAAGTTGGAAGTTGGCCCAAAATCCTTATATTTGATATATAGGATTCACAAAACACTAAGAGGAAGAGAAAGACATAAGAAGATCACAGAAATAAGAGAATTACCAGAGATCAAACATGGTAATCATGAACTGAACCCAGTAAGACTGTTTCTATCTTGTATCATCACAGCTAGAGTACTTACTGAGAATATATGTGACCATGCTAATATATGCCAAACACATTTCAATGTGTCTCAATGAGTAAACAGTAACAAATGTGTCTCAATGATCTTTTGGACTAATATTTGAGTGAAATTTGAAGGATGAGGGAAGATACACAGAGGCAAATAATTGTCTATTGCCATATTTTAGTGATGGATCCTATCTCTTCAAGCAATTGTATCTTTCTGATACAGTTCTAATCTTATTTACTTTCCAATTTTGTCATTTTGGACCAATTTTAATTTTGTTAATAATCAGTTCATTAATTAGTAAACACAAGAGGGAAAATGTATTGTTTCTGATCATCTAATATCTCTCCCATATTGTTCTTTCCTATGTTCATAGCTGATGGCTTACTTCAAAATGGCAAATTTTAGCTTTATTTGGGCATTTTTCTTTTTCCTCCAAATATTTATGTAAGTAATGCCATGAAAACTTTAAGAAGCAAAAGTTTAAATTGGACTTTATGAAGTCTAAGTAATCTATATTATCACTCCCTAGTCCAAGTAGGCACTATACATTCCTGAGCTTCTTTCTGCTGACAGATGATATCCTGACTTGCAAAATGGAGAAGAAACTTTAAGAAACATAGGCTTGGATTAGTGTAGATGGTAAAAATCATAGCAAGAGCAAGCACCACTTAGTGATCAAGGATAAGAATTTAGGAATTGATTGGTCCTGAAGATGCAATATTCTCAAATATGGAAGCAGATATAACCGAAATCCACTAAACATTTATTAAATACCTATGTTGAGGAGGAGGAAAAGGAAGGAGAGGAGGAACAAGAGAGGAGGGGAAGGAGGAGGAGAAGAAAGGAAAGAAGAAAAATGAAAGAAGGAAGGAAGAAGGGAGGAAAGAAGAAAGGAAAAAAGGAAGGAAGGAAGGAGGAAGAAAGAAGAAAAGAAGGTCCTATCTTTATAGACCTTATATTCTACTGGGAGGGGAATATAATTTATAAATACATAGGCATTTACTTTATTATTTTAAGAAAGGGGAGAACACAAAATGTCACAGAAATAAGGAAAGTCTTTCTGGAGATGACAGGTAATCTGAACACTGAAGGAAGAAAAAAATTTTTAAAAATGAAAGTGAAGAAGAAAGGCATTCTTAGAGCAAAGGAATTCTTTTGTGACTGAATGGAGCTGTGAACAGCCCTCTCTCTTCCACTGCTGGGCTTCTCTGCACATCACACCACAATAAGCATGGTACTTCCCATGAAGCTTCATTGGGAGAACCATATGCTCTTGATATCAGATGGCAAAGGCTGTTTGATATTCTTTCCCCTTGCCAAGAGGCAGGTAGGTGGTGTAGTAAATATAATGCTAAACCTGAAGTCAGGATTTCTGAATTTGAATTATCCCTCAAAACATTTGTGTGAATGTGGATAAATCATTTGGCATTAAATGCTTTGGCCTTAGTTTAGTCACTTGTAAAATGGGGATAATTGTAGCATGTCGTTCACAGTGGTGATTAAATGAAGTTACATATTTAAAGTGTTTTGCCACCCTTATGACATTATACATACATATATTTATATTCATATATACATACATATATGCATGTATATACACACGGATATATCAATCTATCAATAATGATAATTATTATTATGACCAAGGAAGGAGGGAGCTTTCCTCTTTGGATGAAACTAGTTGATGAATAACTAACCCTTTGTGTATGATTCCAATAGTGCTATTTAGATTAACTAAATGAAAACTAGATATGGTGGATGTAGCAGCTGTGATTTTACCAGGCCTCCATGTAGCTTGCGAGAGTAACTTTTAAGCAGGTAGAGCCATGGTCTGACTTTCAGCAGTAACTAAAGTTCTGTTTTCTGTTTGAGGCAGACTGGTACACTCTCTGTGGAAAAGGTGAAGTGACCAAAAAGAAAAATTTGAAAAGCACCTGCTGTATCTCTTGCTTGTTTGGTTTTCTAGTCTGTTGGAGGTGGTCCAGGTTTGACAGCCTGACTGAGGTACAGGTTGTCTCCAAGTGATAGGGCCAAGCTTTCAGTGCTTCCTTTACCACCAGCTGCTTTTTCCCAGAGGGTATAATTCTTTTTGGCTCTAGATACCTTGCTTGGAAAAGGTTCACAGAGCCAATGTACTTTTGAGGGATAGACAAACTTGGAATAGAAAAGTCTGAAGTACCTGGCTTCACAATAAATGATTTTCATGAGTCTCTGCATGTTGTAACTTGAGCTATTGTAAAACATATTATTGATTCCCTAAGGACAGATATAGTAATAAGAGTTTTGACCTGGATCTTAGAGAAGTTGGGGTAAGTAGAAAATAAGCATCAAAAAAAGGTGAGATAATTTGTGTTTAAGGGTATCCTATGAAGAAATTCCTATCCTTACTTTTCATGAATACTTTTGTATTCCTTTGTGACTTAGTCCAGGAACTAGAATTTCTTCTCAACCTCTTATTTCTCTAAGTTCAGAAACAGACAAGTCTTGTGATTGTGCTGAATTAATTTAATTTAATTTTTTTAAAAACAAGGTAGCATGATTTTTAGGCAAAGTTATAAAGGCAGCTAAGTGGCACAGTGTACTGAGGTTTGGACCTGGAGTCAAAAAGATGTGAGTTCAAATACAGCTTCAGATACTTATCAGTTATGTGACCTGGGGCAAGTACCTTATTTTCTGTATCTCTCAGTTGCCTCAAATATAAAATGAGGATAACAATGGCATCTACTTGTCAGGCTCAGTAAACTAATTAAATTTTTTTTCATTTTTTCCCACTCAAAAGTATTTTATTTTCCCCAATTATATGCAAATGATTTTCAACTTTCACTTTTATAAGATATTGATTTTGATTTTTTTCTCCCTTCTTCTCTCCTTTTCCTCTCCCCAAAATGGAAGGCAATTTGCTATAGGTTATACATGTATAGTCATATTAAACATTTCTACATTAGTCATATTGTGGAAGAAGAATCAGAACAAAAGGGAAAAACCATGAGAAAGGAATAAAAACATAAAAGTGAAAATGGTATGCTTCCACCTAAATAAGCTAATTTTTGTAAAGAATTTAGAACTGTGTATGAACATAATAGGAGCTTTATAAATGCTTATTCTCTCCTTCCCTATGGGGCAATGAGATTAGATTACAATGTCATTGAAATAAAATAGTGTTGACTGGGTTTATTCACTCATCCTCAAGCAGCTGATGCCCTTTTGTTCCAACTGATCTTGAGGCTTTCCATCTAGATGAATGGGTAAGTGGTTATGTTTCAGTCCTGATCTTCTGGTTTACAGGTTAGAGTACCTAGGTTTGTGATGCTTAGTTTTTCTGTGACTTTGGGGAAGTCACATGTTCCTTTTATTTAAGTTTACAAATGAAGGAGTGAACTAAATGATCTCTGAGGCTTTTTAGCTTTATATCTGTGACACCAGGTAATCAAAACACTATTTTATCACCACAAAATAGCAAAACCAAAAGTCAGATAAGGTAATTGAACAAAATAACAGAATTGTAATCAAAGAAATCCTCAGGAAAAAACCCCACAGGAAAATCAGCAGAGATTCAGGAACTAAGTAAGGAAAAAAACAGTTCCTAAAACAATGAAGAAGTACTATGGAGGCCATAGACCAAGACAAATCTTTATAAAAAGAAAAAAAAAAGCAAAATAAAACTCATATTTTCTTTCTTCCATATTTACAATACTCCATCTCCCATGCTTAGGCCTTCAGCTTACCTATCTCTGTACTCCTGGAATGAATTATCTCCATTCTTTAAGTTGCAGCTTCCTTTAAGATGCAGCTCAGACATCATCTTTTGCAAGAAGCCTTTCTTAATCTTCCCAACTGTTTGTGCCTTTTAAAAACCTCCTTTGCATTTAGCAACTTTTACATATTTTATTTAATAACTATATTTCTATGCTTTACATATTTTATTTGGAATTGTTGCCCCCGTTTTTATATAAACTTGAAGCAATTATTTCAGTCTTTGTTCTTGTATTCTCCAGTGTCTGGCACATAGTAAGCTATTAATAAATGTTGGTTAATTGATGAATGGATCAAAATTGATGAAATACTCAATCAATGATTCCAAAACATTTGTTAAGTGCTTAATATAAGCCAAAAAATGTTGGGTACTGAGAATACAATGATAAAAAACAAAATTTTCCCTACAGGAAACTTTTATTCTCTTGGGGAGATGATACATACAAATATTACTTATATGTGGAAATCTATCTAGTTATCTATTATAATGGTAATATTTATAATAGCTAACATTTACATGGCACTTAACTGTGCAAAAATTGTGCTGAGCTTTGCAATTATAATAACACATTTAATCCTCACAAAAACCCTTGAATCCCTCCCCAAAATGGAAGTGCCAGAAGGAATTGACTAATTGGAGAAAGGGACCATCAGAGAGATGTTCTAGGATTGTAGTTTTTATTCATTCATTAATTTATTTAGAGTATTGTAGTAATTTCTTATGCTTGATCTTCAAGCCTATTATTTTTCTGAAACTTTCATTATATTATTTCTATTTTCTCCCTCTAAGGCCAAACAGAATAATCCTAACCTATTTCATAAACAAACTATTCAATTCTTGAAAGTTACTGTCACATTTCATTAGTTCTTGTCTTCTACAGGTTGAACATACTAGGTTTTTTAAAAGATTCTCTATAAGGCATGAATATGGATACCCTAAAAATCCTAGTCACTTTTCTCTGGACATATTGTAATTTTTCAACACTCAGCCTCAATTATGGTACCCTATAATAAATATAATACTTGATATATGATCCAAATAGGGGAAAGAACAGTGAGATTATCAAATCTCTCTTGTTCTGGACACCATCATTCCAACACTGCAAAATAAAATCTCTTTAGCCTTTTTTTGGCTACTCTCTTAAATAACTGACTCATATTGCCCTTACAATATACCAAAATCTTTAGATGTGAATCATTTCCAGTCATTCTCTCTTCTCCATTTTGTACTTATACATATTATTTTATTTAACTTCAGTTTAAGACTTCATACACTCTATTAAATTGTATTTTATTTCAAAAGGTATCATTCTAAATTATCAAGATAGTTTATAATTTTGATTCTTCTATCTATTGTGTTAACAATTTTTCTCAGTTGTTAGGCACTTATAAACTTGATAAGCAATGCCCATAAATACTTATTTAAAATAGTTAATAAAAAATATAAAAAGAGCCAAGGAAATTAATGCAAAGCACAAGTTTTCTCCGCTCTTTCCATGCCCACTTTGAACTATTCTTGGGGTTAGCTCATTCATTCATTCATTCATTGCCAAATTTATTTAATTACATTCTCATTTGCCTGAACCCACAGCATTACTGGCATGGTCATGAACTACTTCCCAATTCAGTCATATCAGTGATGGCCTTTTACAAAGTCATAGGGAGAGATTTTGTGAAATGTCTTGCTGAAATTCCAATGTATTATTTATATGATATTCTTAATTTTTGGAGGCACAGATCTTGGTCACAAATGATTCATGGTCCCATATTCCCAGAATTCAGTCATACTCTCATTAGCTAGTTGTAAGATCCTTAGTAAGTCACATTACATCTTTCACTCTGTTCCTCATTTGTACAATGAGATTAAAAATAATACTTAGGGGGCAGCTAGGTGGCACAGTGAATAGAACACCAGCCCTGAAGTCAGGAGGGCCTGAGTTCAAATTTGGTTTCAGACACTTAATTCTTCCTAGCTGTGTGACCCTGGGCAAGTCACTTAACCCCAATTGCCTCAGCAAAAAAAAATATAATAATTAATAATAATACTTAGTTCATAGGATCTTTGTAGAGACCAATGAGATAATGGGCAAATCAATTCACAAACCTTAAAGTACTATATAAATATGATCTGTATAATTTTTTTCTTCTCAATTATTCAAACATGGTATATGAGTAAGGCATCTAATGTCCTTGAAAATTCTCATATTTGGTGCTAGTCCTGAGACCAATTTATGTTCTTACTCTTAGATTGTGACATAGGAGACCGCACTATCCTGTATATTTAAGAGAGACTACAACATAAAGAAACCAATTTGGCTAAGCTATTAGTCTGTACTCATCTGCTTTTATTAGTTTTTTTCACTAGTTTTTCACTGAAATTTCTTGATTTTCTGGACCACTTATTTTGTTCACCACAGCTAACTTTGTGATGATAACTCCCATTTACTCTTCAAGAATTTAAACGAATACTTCCTTCACTTTATGGTTCTGCCTGAGTCAAAGTTAATGTATTTGCATAAAAATTTATAGGTTCCTTATGAATATCAAAGTATCAAAGACTAATGCCTTTGTAATCAAATTATCTGGGTTTTAATCCTGGCTCTGTGATTGTCTAATTTTGTGACTGTAAACACTTATCCTTTTTAGATTTTACTTGCCTTATTTGTAAAATGTATTTATTGAAAGAGGAGACTTATTGAAATAAGTGATCTCTAAGGTCTTTTCCTAAATCCTATAAGGATAAAAGTATAATAAGTATTGTGAATATAAAGATTAAAAAATAATATCACCACAGCCAGAAAGGTCAATGAATTTGGAATAAATTCAAAGCCAGCAATTAGTAAAGTCAAGATTTGAACCCAAATCTTCTGTTCCTAAATGCTAGCCTTTTATCCTTCATATTTCTCTGTCTTTTTCAAACCTAATTCAATCTTTTCATCAATTTTGTCAAGTATTTTACCTAGTTTTTAGGCATATTTCTTAGATTTAGTTTCATATATTCTGGTATTCCAATTTGGAAAGTAACTCATATTTTATTTATTTGTTTATTTATATTTAAGACATTCAATTTTAGAGTAAAAACATTCAGTTATAGAAACCATTAGATTATAGTTTTATAACTAAAATAAACCTTAGAAGTCAGTGAGTCCATCCCTCATTTTAAAGATAGTAGATGGATTTAAGGACCAAAATTGTTTAAGTGACTTTCATATTGTGCCCCACTCTTCAAAGTTTAGGAGGATCAACACAGATGATGAACTAGGTATCCACCCTGAGCACCTGATTGCCAAGAGAAGCTGAAAAAGGTATGAGCAGAGCAACCTAGAGGTAGATAATATGGGTGGCTACTCCATTGGTTGCAGAGTAGAGTCTGGTCTGGTACAAATGAACCAGAGGCATACTAGACTGTTTCATCAATATGTATATATCATTTCTGAATCTGACACATCAAGCACATTTGTGTTGTTGCAAGGAAAACTTTTAACATCATAGTTCTTCAAGCTTTGTTTGTAAATATTTATTCTTTAAAAGAAGTCACACAATAAATTTCTGAGATGAGAATTGAACATTGGATTTGGAGTTAGGAGACAGATGAATTCAAATTCTAATTCCACTAATACCAGGCAAATCACTTAATGCTTCTAATCCTTAGTTTCCTAATTTATTAAATTAGAATTATAATAATGTTTAAATTACTTACTATGCAGAATTCTTGTGAGGAAAATGCTTTGTGAATCTTGATTTGCTATATAAACTTGAGTTATGGTAATTTCTTTAGCACTGTCATTTAATTTAAATATTATCTTATATTATTTTATAGTATGAAATTTGTTTCATAGAAAAAACTCAGAAGCCATTGACTTCAGCTTCAACTTGAACCATAATTTACAGGATGCAAAAATATACCCTCTAGATTATTCTTGAAGGCCTCAATTGGAAGGAAATAAACTTCTTTTTTTTTTCTCCCAAATAATTAGAAAGTTTTGTTCTATACCAAGTATGAATCTGTTTCTCTGAGGCCCAAATATATCATTCCTATTTCTGCCTTCTGGAACTAAGGAAAAACAAAACAAAACAAGTATAATCCACTTTTCAGGTAAGAGTCCTTGAAATATATGAAAACAGCAATCTTGTCTTCTATAAACTTTCTGTTCTCCAGACTAAACATTCCCAATTCTTCCAAATGGTATTTACAAAGTACTATATCAAGATTCTTTACCATTCTGTTGTTAATTTTACTAGATTCTTTTGAGTGCCCTCCAGCTGATCACCATCTTTCTTAAAATTGGACACCTTGAATTGAATACAGTACTTCTGACATGGTCTGGTTAGAGAAGAGGAAAATTGGATTGTTTGCTATCTAATCAAGGCTTCTGTACTAGGACTTTATAGCCTAAATTCACATTTTCTGGCTGCTGATGGTACAATTGACTCATGTTGATCATTTATGTTAACCAAAACTTCCAGCTATTTTTAAAATGAATTATGTAACCATTAATGTTTTTAATCTAGTTGTCTTTATATTTATCCTCATTAATTCATATTAATAGGTTCTGACCAAAATTCTACCTATTGCAATTTGTTTTTTAATCTTGATTTCAATGTGTTACCTCTCCATATGTATGTGCATATTAAAATGTCATTGATATAGAAAGGTTAAAAAACATGGGTCAAACCCATATCCATGGGACATTTCATTGGAGACCTTCATTTAGGTGAATGGAACCATTAATTATTACTTTTTGGTTTTGGAACTCAAAATTAAAAACAAACAAACATTAAACATTGTTTTTACATGTAATTAGAAAATATTTTAAAATTTAAATTAAAAAAAATTACTACTTTTTGGGTCTGACTATTTAACCAATTTGGAATATCTCCATCTATACTATAATATAGCTTAAAGATTTCCATCTTTTACCCAGGAGCAGTATAACATTTGTTAATTTTTCATTAACCTGACAACTATGATTGTTTCTCTTGATACCTCAATCTCTCTAAGGACCCATTGTAATATCACGATATTTCTTAAAAAAGCTAAGGTTAGTCATAAATAGTTTGTTTCAATATGTTGTTTACTGTTCTTTTTCAGTATGCTTCAGGTTTTCTCATGGAGGCAGAAAACAAAATCAAATGGTGTGCACAGTATCAATGGTTTAAGCAAGTGTGGCTTAATGACCTACATGAACATAAAGCACATATTTAAAATAAAATGTCTATTCACTCAAAGTGGATTAAAGAGTTGATAGCCAAAAGAATCTCTGGAGGCTAAAGTAGTGGTTCTTGAAATGTCTGGAGATCCCTGGCAACTCCTGAGACCCATTTAGGAAGTCTGTGACTTGAAAATGATTATCATAATAATACTGATATTTTAATCTCTAAATTAATTAGCAATTACTAACAGCAATATGGATAGATAAAACTCATAAACAAAAGTTTTTTTTAACATAAAGGAGTCAATGATTGCAAAATTAGACAACTTGATGTAAATTATTAGATTGGATACAAAAGAATAAAATTCTTGCTATTCAATATATAAATAAATTTCATAAATATAAGATAGTATATATCTATATCTATCTATCTATCTATCTATCTATCTATCTATCTATCTATGTAACAATAGATAGATTTTGAAAAGTATCTGTGTTTTAGTGGGTTCTAAGGTCAGTATGAACCCAGAGGTGAAATAGCAGAAACAGCTAGTACAATCTTGAGCTACATTAGTAATGGCATAACTGTCAATCATAGGGGTTGGATAATCATACTATATTTTATTCTTGTCAACAATTCATTTGGAGTATTGTCTTCAGTTGTGGGCAAAGTGGTTTGAGAAGGACATTGATACATTGGACAGTGTTCATAGAATTGCAACCAAGCTGGTAAGAACCTTGAGTTCATGACAGATGAGGGTCAGTTGAAAGAACTGAACATATGAAGACTCACAGGGAATATGATTGTTGTCTTTAAGTATTGGAAAGACTGTCATGTAGAAAAGGTTAAGAAGTATTCTCTTTGGCTACAAGGGACAAAATTGAGCACAATGAATGGAACTTGCAAAGAGCTCAATTCCAGTTGGATATTATGGAAAACAAACAAAACTTTCTAACAATTAGAACTATCCAACATTGGAATAGCTTCTCTTGAAGATGGTGATTTCCCCCTCCAAGTAGATGCTATACTATTGTTTGCAAATTAAGTGGTCTTAGAGGGTTCCTATGATAGCTGAGTTGGATTGGATGGCCACCATGGCTCCTTCAAACTCTCAAATTCCAATTTTTTCCTATCATCACAAGTCTATTTTTAAGTAGGTACATAGAGTTTTGCTTCTCAGGTAAACATTATATGCAGACCACTATAGTAGAACATTTGAAAATGATTCATCAGTGACCTCTAGAGACCTCTTCTAGTCATGAAACCACAAAGTCTGGATAAATCACATACCCAGTACCATTTGTTTTCATGGAAATCTCTGCCTTATCATTCTGACTTTGTATTTAGTTGTATCCAAATAAGAAACAACCATTCAAACTTTGATATTTAGTACTTGCACAATATCAACATTGCCTCATGAGGAGTCTCTCCCACTCAGACTTAGCCTGCTTCTCACTATCCTTCTTATGTAATTATGTTTGTTTGTTTGTTTGTTTTCCCCTGGGAATAAGGGCTCTGACTAATTATTGTTCAAGCCAGCTAATATGTTGAATGGATACTTATTAAAATGCAAAATACTGTGCCCAAAGGAGTAGAAATATTATTGCTTGAAATATTTAAAGTAAGTTTGGTTAAAATACTAGGAAATATACTTTGTAGAACAGTTGAGTCTTGATCTTCTACAGAG
Organism: Myrmecobius fasciatus; assembly: GCA_023553655.1. Classification (NCBI taxonomy): domain Eukaryota; kingdom Metazoa; phylum Chordata; class Mammalia; order Dasyuromorphia; family Myrmecobiidae; genus Myrmecobius; species Myrmecobius fasciatus. The sequence continues at coordinate 254,071 of JAJPUD010001683.1, read as the reverse complement.
AGAGTAAACCTTTTTCTTCTCCAGTTCTGTTATTATAAAATATGATTTCACTTAAAAAAATAAAAAGATAAAATAATTGAGAACTTCTAACAGTAGACACTTTCTAGTAAAAGCTCTAAGTCCTTGATTATTGGTGTAGAAAATGTGAATGCTGATCCTCAGCCAACCATTTATAGTTATAAGCAAGTAATAATTATTCTGGGACTCAGGTTCCACATATTAAACCTATGGACCTACCTAATCTGGTGTTCATTTTGAAAGATACTGATATGCAAAATTAAATGTTACAGACGTAAATCTGAATGATTGTAGTAACTCTAGGTTTAGTTCCTTATGAGGCTGACCATATTCTTATATAAAGCTGTAAATGCTGACCATGACAGTACATTTTTAGTACTTTTGTATGAAAAATGAGCTACAGAGGTGGTTGAGAGTATCATTCTTTTCCCCTTTCTTTAAATTTTATAATTTGGAAGAATGCAGCTACAGGAATGGCTCCAACACAAATTTTCTGAAGGTTGGTATAAAAGGAAATCCATTCAAGTTGACAACTTCAAAACTAAAATGTTCCACTGGGAAAGTAAGTCAGAAAATTTATAGGAAAACAAAATGAAATAAACAAAAACTCAGAGCTAACAAACTCTCATGAAAAGTACAGTTAGCATTAGATAAAGGAAATGGCAGAGGAGTTAAATTGTCCTCCTTTCAACTCTCCTGATAGATGTTGGTCATAGCCACTTAAAAGAGAATTAATCTACTGACTTCTTTGTGCCAATCCCTGTACTGAGTTTTAGAGATACAAAGAAAAACCAAAAAAAAATAGTCCTTGCCTTCAAGATGCTTCTATTCCAATGGAAGAGACAATATGTATATACAAAGTATATACAAGAAATATTCAAGCTACACAAATGTGCCCTTATAGAGGAAGGCACTGGCTATCTTAGGATAGGGGAATGGTGATTGGGAAGATGGTCCTTGAGTTGGAGATTGACAAAAAATAAAGGATTCTGAGAGATAGAAAAAAAGAGAGAGAGAAAGAATTATAAGAAAAGGTACTAGCCAGTGAATTGTTATGCAAGGTAAGAGATAGAACTTTTTGTATGAGGAAAGGCAAATGAACTAGTATGGCTAGATCATAGAATTTATAAGGGAACAAATGAAAAGAAGACATGAAAACAAGACAAATTGAGTGTCTGAAGGGATTTAAATGTCAAACAAACGACTTTTTGTTTCACCCTATAGGTAATAAGGAGAGTACATGGTCATACTTGCCTTTCAGAAAAATCATTTTAATTGCTTTATGGAGAACAGTTTGAAGAGAGTCTTGTTGAAATAAAATCAAGTTATGAAGTCCTGGACAAGGGTAATATCCATATATTTCATGAAAAGAAGACATATACAAGTGATGTGGAGATGGAAATGATAGAATTTGATAATTCATTGGACATGTGAAGTACATGAGATTGAGGAGTCAAGAATGGCACTAAATTTGCTGACTTGGGTGACTAAATAGATGATAATGTTCCTGAAAGTAATAGTTTCAGAAGAGAGCCAAATATAGAGGCAAAGATATTAATTTCAGCCTTGGACATTCTGATGTTGAGATGTGTATGGCATATTAAGTTTGAAATGCCTAGTAGGTCCAATATAGAGCTGAGAAGAAAGACTATGAATATATACAAAAACTTGAGAGCTATCTTTATAGAATTGATAACTAAATTCATTGGTAGTTGATAAAATCACTATGTCAGAAAGTGTAGCGAAAGAAAAAAAGAGGGACTATGAGAGATCATTGCCAAATGATGAAGATACAGCAAATGACCCTGAAAAGGAGAGGTCAGAGAAGTAAGAAGAGAACCAAGGGATAGTGCTGGCATGAAAAGATGGAGAAGAGGAGAAGGAAAAAGGCAAAAATTTTGAAGTGGTATGGCAAGATTTAGATAGCTGAGGATTGAGAAAAGCCTATTAAATTTGTTAATAAATATATCACATGTGAACTTGAGTTATTTTTTTTCATAATAGCTTTTTATTTTTTCCAAAAACATGCAAAGATAGTATTCAATATTTGCAAAATCTTGTGTTCCAAATTTTCCTCCTCTCTCCTCTCCTTCTCTCTTCCTAGGCAGCAAATAATCCAATATAGGTTAAATATGTGTATGAATTAGTTATATGGCACTAAAAGAGATAACTTAGGAGTTATAAAGACCATAATTCAAGACCTATTTCTGATATATACCAGCTTTTAAGTTTTTGATGAGTTACTTCCTTGTCAGTGCCTCTGACAACTTACTGAAAACTGGTAGAGGACATTTCCACTCTTGGGAATTTGTTACACTGACAAAAATCACCAAAAAAAAAAAATTGAAGAAATTCCTGTTCTCATCAATATCACACACACCTACTTCCCCCCCCCCCCCCCCCCCCCCCCACTAAAATGCAATACAGTGATTAGTAGTGCTTTTTTCTGAACAACAGCTGGTCAACACAAATGCTTCAGTTGGGTAGTGGATGCTTCCTTCCCCAGGTACTTCTCATTTGGGAAAATAAATAAATAAATAAATAAATATATACATATATATATATATATATATATATATATATATATAGTTAAAATTCACTGTCTATTAACCACATGAAAATCATATTGTCCATGTGTCCTGAACAAATTACCAAATGAGATAATCTTAATGTAATTCAAAATGGATTGTAGTTCATAAACTTCAGGGACTGATAGCGTGGGAAAAGGGCCAAAAGAGAACTATATTTCTTTGGGTAGATAGTGAGTGGATCTTTACTTCAGTCACTGAAGAGATTTTGGACAGAAAATTATCATTGACCTTCCAATGTATAATTTGCCTGTTACATGAGGGAAAAAAAAAGAAAAGAAAATTAGAGAAGAAAAGAAAGGAAAGGAAAAGGGGGAAAAAAGAGCTTTGCTAGTTACCACTCATTCATCATTCTACCTTCTCACTCTATTATATAAACTTAGGTTGTCAGTATCTGCATGTCTGTTTGTCTTTCTTCCTTCCCAACATTCTCTCCAATACCAATGTTAATGCTTTCTAAAAAGCTCCTATACTATGGAAGTGTTTTCCTGCACTTTAACCCCTATAAACTGAAAACATACATGGCAGATGGAATAGAAAAATATACAATCCACTAATGCCAAACACATCTGCAGATCTCAGCATCTTTGAGATGACATTCAGTTACCCAAGGGTCCATCTTGCTCATCCACTGGTTGATTCGCTGCCAGTAGAACATTCCACAGCATTAATCCAATTGATAGCCTGTCCACTTTGAGATTTTCAGTACATTGATTTTTTTTTTAAACTACCTATTGGCTCCATGAATAACTATCACTTTGTTCTATATTTCTTGATAGTTAAACAACATGTTCAGTATTCTGTATAATACAGTACACACAGTCAGATGCAATACTATACAACCTATCCATTAGGGAATTAAGTTAAACAAAATTAAATATCTGTGATGACACAAAGATTTTTTGTTATTATTATTAGTCAGTCATTTTGGTCACGTCTGACTCTTTGCAATCCCATTGGGGATTTCTTGACAAAGATACTGAGTGTTTTGCCATTTCCTTCTCCAGAAATTGAGGCAAATATGGTTAAGTGACTTGTCCTGGTCATACAACTAGTAAGTGCCTGAGACTAGATTTGAACTCAGTCTTTCTAACTCCAAGCCCAGTACTCTAGCCACTGTGCCACTTTGCTACCCTAAATTAAAAATAACAAATCAAATAATTGTATAATGTATCAATTTTTAATAAAAAGTGGTGTTTTTCACTCATGATGAGCTCAAATTAAGCAACTGAAGTAGTCATTTTTTACAGGACAATGTATTACTCTTTTAACCACATACTTTTGTACATGTACTTTCAGGAAGAGATGATATAATAAACTCCAAATTTGAGATATATGAAGAGTCCATGTCTCATAAGCTGTATATATAACCAATGATTTGCTGCATATAAAGTAGGACAAACTAAAAAGATAACATAAACAAAAAAACAAACAAAAATATTCTGAATCAGTAATTTAGTTATGAGTGCCAGAAACTGCATTAAGTGCAGTAATACTGAAAAAAAGGGTATCAAAATTATTATTTATTATTATTGCTGAGGCATTTGGGGTTAAGTGACTTGCCCAGGTCACACAGTTAGGAAGTGTTAAGTATCTGAGGTCAGATTTGAACTCAGGTTCTCCTGACTTCAGGGGTAGTGCTCTATCTACTGCACCACCTAGCTGCCCCAGGGTAGCAAAAAGAATTTTAAAACATGTCTTCTTCTTTGATGTATCAGTGGATGTAACTTTAAATAAAAATGAGTAAGAGCAGGATCAAATAATATATCACATTAGGAAGTACATTCGTAATCAAAACAGTTGTACTTAAAAAAGAAACCTTGGATTTTTGTAATTTTTTTATATCCAAAATGATGTAACAAGTTTATCTAGTAGGACAAAATTAGTCGTTAAAATAAAACAAAGACAACATTAGGACATTCATTTAAAACTGAGAGTTATCTTCCCCTAACCTCTAACATAGGAGTTATAAACTTATGGCTCATGGGCCACTTGGCAAGCAGTTATAGCCTATGATTCCCTCAAAATAATATTTTCAAGTACATAAAATTAATTGTATGGGATTTCAAAGAAAACCAATTTTCTAGAAATATAGTTATCAAAAATATTTTAATACCAATTTCACAGTTTGCAGGTTAAAAACTCCAGCTCCACAAGTTGTAACAAAGTCTAACTATTTTTGAAACCCATTTTCATTGCAGATTTGTACTTAATTAAAAAATTATACCTGATTGACATTTCAGCTACTAAGAGAAACCTTTGACTCATATATAGCTTAACTATATAGAAGTGAAGACTAACAGGTGAATTGTAATTCACTTGAGAAAAGACAATAAAGTAAGAATCAATTCCCCCTGGTACTTGTTCCATTGAGGTTAAGTAGATATTTCATGACCTACAACGGCAACTTGCCCAGTTGTGTTGATTAAAAATGGAAGAGTTTAAAGTTTTTGTGCAAAGAATAAAAATTGATGCCATAAACTAACTGCTGCAGACCAAAGGTTTTGATTTTGAAACAGGCAAAGCAAAGCACTGTGTGAAAGATTTATAGAGAGAATCATCAAAGGTTCATATAAATGTTGGAGCTTAATGTGATTACAGTTGTATTTTGATTTTCTGCTGGCTGAAAGTAAATGTCTATAATCAATCATCTGTATATATAAAAAATAGTCTTGTAAGTCAACTGAACCTATATGCCATATATAATTTACTTAGACTCCTTTTTGAGGTCTTCAAAAATTCAGGTGAAATATGTTTTGAATTCATTTTACATTTGTTCTCATTGTTGTCATGAGACAGACAGTTCTTCCAAATAGGAAGATACAATTGCTGTGTATATCTACAAAAAGTGTACATCCTTTTGCATGAATAAATAGTATGATTTCTTAAAAAGTGCTTATCTCCCTTGAAGGTGTTTCTTTGGCTAGTAGTCAGGAATTCCTTGAGGATACAACTATAGTTTTTCTCCTGGTGCTTCTAGTTATCAGCAGAAACCAGCTGGAGAGTTCTTTTCCTGAGTCCCTTCTTTGAGTAGAAAAAGGTTTTATAGAATGTATAACTAGAACAAGATTAGTTGATCTTAAACAGAGTGGGTGGTAGCATCTTGCAAAACTCCTTCCAAATTCCTTTTCTCAGCTCTATTGACTCCAACAATGAGAAGCACTTTGATTCCAGAGGTAGGCAGTTGACGTCAATAAATTCTGTGTTACCATGCAAATGATTGCTGTTATTGTTCATCATTCACTTTTCTATTACTTTTTCTTTTCCAAAAAAAAGAAGACAGTGGATTGGAAGGGATAAAGTATTGTTCAGTAAATGTGCAAAGACAGCTTTGTTACAATTTTAATAGTATTCTTTTTCTTCTTTTTTTCTGAATGCTCTTAGAAGTTTATACTCGTATTCTGAACTTTACCATCTATTACTGATGTTTTCTTAAAGCATGTGAAATGTTGTTTGAAATCATGTATCTTTAGTCTTTTTCTGAATTAAAGGATTTTGAAGGGAGAAAGATTTAAAATTATAAAGTTACATCAGGAAGTATGAAATATGTGTTTTGATTTTTTCTTTGCTCTCATGACATTCGAACATTGAAGATGACACTTAACCTCTGCATCAATGATGTTTGATGAAAAACAAAACAAAACAAAATAAAAAATACATATTATTTAATGCAAAACATGTAGATATGAAAGTAATTATCTAGGTGTGGCAAATGTAAATTTGCTGTTATTTATATAAATTCTTTATAAGAAGAAACTTAAAATGTTTTAGAAGCACCATTCTATTTTTAATAGCATCTCTGTAGTACTTTTCTGTTAAAGAAGGTAAAGACAGACAGAAGGAGAGGGAGATGGAGAGGGAGAGGGAGAGAGAGAGGGAGGAAAGGAAAGGAAAAAGGGAAGGAGGAAGAGAGAGGGAGGGAGAGAGAGAGAGAGAGAGAAGGAGGAAAAAATAGAGAGAGAAAGACAAAGACAGAGACAGAGAGAGAAGGAGGAA
>JAJPUD010001683.1:211065-242469 GCA_023553655.1 Myrmecobius fasciatus | reverse complement strand
GTCCTCTCTACCTCTAAAGAAACACTTAATTAGTTCATCCTAGAATCGAAAATAGTCAATTTCTTGTACCAACAGTATTTTCTGTAAGTCATTTTAGGGCATGGTAAGTCTCAGAAAAGAAATCCATAATTTCAAATCTCTTTCCTAAGAAAGAAAAAATCCTGAATGAATGATGGATTATAGAGCAAAGCTTTTATTTATTAATCAGCTGCATACCTTAATCCTAGGTTGGATTATTCCTATTGTGCAGTATATTTGAAACATCTTAAAATAAATTCTTTTCCAATGAAAAGAAATTTGAAAAAATGCAGTTAACATTATCAGCAATACATAATTTATTTGTTTTTAAACAAAGATAGCCACTAGACCTTGAAATTAATTGTCATATTGGAAAAAAAAAACTTTTTTTTCCCTAAAACACATTCATATAAAAGTTGCATTAATTTGATTAGGGTAAAATAGCCAATTTATGTCAGAAGTAGGATTTGAATCTGCTTCTATTGGGTTTTCCTAGGTAGGAGGCTGATTTCCTATATATTTCTCTGTTATCTCATAGAGGGTATGAATTAATGTAACCTGAAAATCACAATTGCCTCTACAATTTAAAAATAACACTAAAATACAATTTTTCCCATGATTGCTTTTTGGAAAACTGATATCTCCTTCACATACATACCCTTTTTATTTCTTAAAACAGCAACAATAGCAAAAGTGATATCCATTCTCAAGTAAATTAAATATCAAAACCCATGTAAGATGTGGATATGGAAACTTTTTAATATTCCATGTTCTTTGGTGTTGATCATCCTAATTCAAGTTTTTAATCTGTAAATCTAATTTGGATATTTCTATTATATTTCTAAAAGACTCAATAGGTCATTTTAAAATGTAAGTTAAAAAATAAATTCTTCTGCCTTCCATCCCTACCCCACCTTCTGACCTTGGGGAGAATCACAATCTTAGTGGGTTTTAGGTTCCTAATCTTTAAAATGAGAGGTTTGAATTATAAGATCTATAAGCTATGGTGCCATGATCTTGTGTCTCTCTCTTCATCTATATTTATATCTTATATCTATATTTATCAATATTTATGTGTCTATAGCTATATCTATGTCAAGCTCTTGACCCATGCAAAATCTAACCTTAAGTTTAGATGAATCTAAACTAAGATTTAATTTATGTATGTATACACACATGTGTATGTATATATATGTATATATTATATGTATGTATGCATATATGTCTATTGTATTAATCATTTACCCATTTTTATTCCCCTTTTATAGTGTATCATTAATCTCTTTAATTCTTTATTTTTGCTGAAAAGTTCTTTCAGATCTTTTTTGAATTTAAAAAACATGGTTAGGATTTCATAGAATGCCATTTTGTGGTTCATCTAGGACAGTTGTTTTCAAAGTGTGATCCAGGGAATCCTGGGGATTTCTGAAACCTTGTCAGAGGGTCTACCAATTGATAATTAGATTTTATTTCTAATATGGTAATATCTACAAACATAACCCACAGTAAACAAAACTCTTTGGACAGATCCTGATTAATTTTTAATAATATAAAATATTGAAAACAAAAGTTGGAAAACCAGTGATCTAGGATCAGGTATGATATAGTTTAAAAAAATACAGATACATTTTCACAGGTTCTAATAAATGTCTATAGGGAAATATAAGAGAAAAGGGAAAATGCATTACATTTTGACCTGACAAATGGTTAATTTGCAGGCAGTTTACTGCTTTTTATTATAGTTTAATTTTCACTCAGACCATTCAGCTTTTAGAAGCTTATATTTGTTATAAGTAATAGCCAATAGCTCCTTACTCTCTGTGTGTGTGTGTGTGTGTGTGTGTGTGTGTGTATGTGTCAGGTAGGATAGATGAGGAGAGGTAATTTAGAACAGCCAACAGGATATCTTGTGTGAATATATGAAGACTATTATCTTGTCAACATCATATTCTTCAGGTGTAGGAGTTTTGTCTATATAATTTACAACTTAAAAAAGGCTTAGTTGATAAGTATTAGATGGTTGACCAAGATCTAGAAAATAAAAGTGAGTTGCCCAAAGTCACAAATATATTAAGTGTCTGGGGAAAAGATTTGTGACTTATTTACTGCAAATACAATTATTTACCTGCCACACCATATTAGAGATAGCATGGTGGCATAGTGACAGCCTTAGAGTCAGGAAGACATCTTCCTGAGTTTAAATCTGACTTGAGACATTTAGTAGCTTTGTGATCCTGGGCAAGTCACTTAGTCCTGTTTGCTTCAATTTTTTCATCTGTTAAATGACCTGAAGAAGAGAATGGCAAATCTCTCTGTTATCTTTGCCAAGAACACTCAAAATAATTCATAAAGAGTTAGGCACAATGGAAATGACTGAATAATAATAGAAAAGTCCTAGGTACTTAAAATACAGTGATAAAAACAGAACAAGCCCCTGATCCCAAGGAACTTAGAAAATTTTTTGGAGAAAAAGTGGCTGAAACAACAACACACTATATTGTCTCTCTAACAACACAGATTATTTTGTGGTAAATAGTAAATAGTCTTTGATTTCTAGTCAGAAGATGTAGGATGAAGTTCAGTCTTTCCCATTCCCTGCCTCACATTTTTTTGGGATTCCATTAATAAAATGATTGGCCGGAATTTGACAACAGAAAAGAGTAATGACTAGAGTCTGATGATCCAGATCTTACCTTTGATGCTAATTATGTGTATAACCATGGACAGATCATTTAAACTTGATGATACTTCCTTTCATTATTTGTAAAATGAAAGATTTGGACTAGATGAAGGCTTCTAAAACATTTTCTACTTATTATCCCTTTTCTCTTGAGAAATTTTTACATGATCCCAGGTGTATAGATATTTAAACTAGATATACAAAATCAAACATTTATGGATAATAAATCATAACTTCATTACTCTCACATTCTGTTTTGAGACCTCCTATGGGATCACCAACCACAGTTCAAGAAGCTGGGGACTAGATGAGCTTTCAAATACCTTCCAGGTCTAGATATATAATCCAAAGGAAACAAAAACATAACAACATGATATTGAAGTTTTGATTTTTTTGGTTGCTTTGATAAATATTCTATCAGTACACAAATGAATCAGAAGTTTTTATGAAGTGTTTACTATATATCATTTTGTGGTTGTTTAGTCATTTCAGTTACATTTGACTGTTTTTGATCTGATTGTGTGTGTGTGTGTGTGTGTGTGTGTGTGTGTGTGTGTGAAAATATAGGAGTAGTTTGACATTTTCTTATCTAGGTCATTTTGTAGATGAAGAAACTGAGAAAAACAGGGTTAAATTATTTGCCCAGGTCACATAGCTAATAAGTGTCTGAGGTCACATTTGAATTCAGGAAGATGAATCTTCCTGATTCCAGGCCTGGCACTTTATCTACTATGCCATCTTACTGCCCCAATTACATATCAAATAATATACTTATAAAGTCCATGGATTGAAAAGCAAATAGATCCTTTTTTCAAGGGACTTATAAGGGAAGAAATAATATGTATATTCTTAGGTCTACATAAAATAGATACAAAGCATCTTAGTGGAGAAGATACTAGCAACTGGGAGTTGAGGGAAGATCTGGGGATGGGGGAAAGAGTTTGAGCTGAGCCTATAAAGAAATTATGGATTTCAAGAAGAGGAGTTGAGGGAGAAGGAAATTCCAGGCAAGAAGGGAATTAGTGCAAACATGTGGAGAAGAGAAATAGGGTATTGTATGAAGAACCACATATTGTTGTCCAATATGGGTAGACCACAAAGCATAAGAAAGCAAATAATGTATAAAAAGATATAAAGAGCAAGATTTAAAAAGGTTTAGATGGACCTTTTATTGGATCCCAGAAGTGATAGGGAGTCACTGGTATTGATTGAGTCCTGTCAGATTTGTACTTTAGGAAATCACTTTGGCAGCTTTGCAGGCTGGCTAATGTTACCATGCCACCATAATGACAGACATAGGGGTGACCTTGTTATTACCCTTTATGACCTTCTGCTAGTGCTTGAATTCTCCCTTACAAATTCCTGGGTTTATCAAGGAAATTTGTTTATATATCATCTTTTGGGATTTTCAACATTCTGTCAAACAACAGCATCAGGAGTGTGGGGCTGCTTCAGTTATTTCCTATTAATGCTTCGAGTTCAAATAGAGTGTCAGGATGAATAAGTGCCAGGGATTTGTGGAAAGCTTTAATGTTACCTCATTTCAAATCACTTCATATGCAGCCTTGTAATGAGCTCAATAAATTCTGATGGGGGGGAGGGTCCTCCACTCTACCAAAAAAAAAAAAAATGTAGGTTGCTATTTTATAATTAGCCTTCTGGGCTGGTGGGAAGGAGTCTTATTTCCTTTTTGAAATCCACTTTGTTAGTCCTGTGATGTGGAGATGGCTAAATGAGTATGAAATATTATAATTAAGGACATCACAAGCTGTTTATCTTATCAGCAGTGTTTTTCCTTAAAGGCTGTCTCATTGACCACTTGTGTATTGCCACGGTTTTTCTTTGTCTTGCCAACTGTAAAAGACAGAGCTTCATCTACCACTGTGGGGAAGGAGGGAAAGCCAGCAGCAACAGTAAAAGCAGGCGGGACTCATGCAGTACCTCAAATTGGTTTCATTCTTCTGGTTTCAGGTCTTCTTTTCATTAACTATAACATAATGGTCTGTTTGTTTAGAAAACAGAGTGAGTTTATGAAAACTTGACAAGAGCTGATGAAAGAATGTGATGCTCAGAGTTTGGGGCCTGGCGGTGGGGGGCTGTCTTGGACATCCTGCCAAGCAGAATGTTTTTGTCTCAAAGGCAGACACAGAAAACCAATCCTGCTGTTGGAAAATGAGAACTGGTATGTTATTGATTGGCTGATGAGCAAATGGTTTGATCTGTAATCTCGTCTATGAGTTTAAAGGTTTGATATTATGATAATCTTTTGACCCCACACATTTCTTATTTTTCTTCAATAAAAGTGGGCTGGATGAGGCCTGCAATAAGATTTTTCATAATAGAGTATAATGAAGATTCTCACCAGCTTGTGCTGAAAATGCCTGGGCAACAGTTATGGGCCTGGTGAACCATTTATGTATATTCACAAATGTTGGGTGGAAGTTTTATGTATTTTTCCAACTACAACCTATCGAAATGTTTATTTAAAAAATAAATTTGCTTAACCTAAAAAATTCAATAAATGTTACTGACTTTCAAAAAAAAGTCTTTCATGATATCTGGACACCAATGCCAACACAAAGCAAGATAGTGAATAAACCAAACATATTTGCAGTATGACCATATAGCAAGGATCTGTGATGAAAATTCCCTCCATAAAAACAAAAAAAAATTAAGCTTGATGTCTTCTTTTAACAGAATCACTGGAGGCTAAGAAATGTGGAATGACATGGTCATAGTAATAGACATACACACACATGTAATCATGCTTTAAAATAAATTGACAGCTAGAAATATTTCCATCTATGTCCTCTATGGAAGTTTCCTGGTTTAGATAAAAACAAGTGAAGGTGAAGAATTTATCACATTAGTAAAAAAAGATAGTTCTGAAGACTAATCTACAAAAAAAAAAGCTTTTTCATATCTTTCAAATTCAAATGTATATCATCAGTCCATAGGAATCAGCATCAGCAGAAAGCAAAGCAATATCATCAACAGTGAGGCATCATCATCAATAACTGCTTTGCTTTCCTTCTTAATCTTTTTTTATAACTTAAAAAAATTCCCTGTATTTCTACAAGACAAAAATATGAAGAGAAGGGGAGCTTGAAAGATTTTGTCTGAAACTCACCAAAGTGCTCAAATGGCACATTGGAGAGAAATCACACTTGTTGCAATGTAATACAAGTATAGTTGTACTACAAATATCAATCACTTAAGAGTTTATTAAGTACCTAACATGTGCTAGGGATACAAAAACAAAAAAGAAGTAGATGAAAAGTCATGATTGGGTATCTTATTCTTTACTGTCTATAAGATATCAGAGAAACTTCCGTATGGCAAGCAAAGCAGAGAGACTGAGAATCAGCATGGATAGAAGAAGGATTATGCATGGAAGTATACATGAAAGCATGATAACAAACAACAGGAACATATGTGAATTCTGGAAAATAATAGCTCATAAGTAACCATGACAAATGGATTTGCGTTATGAGTAAAACATTTCTGTGTTGGTGAAAAGAGGTAGTCTCCCAAAGACATTAATAACTTCTATGAGTTAAAATCACAGATTCAGTTCTAGAAAGACCTCAGAGGTCTTCTAGTACAACTTTTCCATTTTAAAGATAAAAGAACTATGGTCCAGAGCTGTTGTGATTTAATCCCAGTTCCTATGTCTCTAGAGCCAATACTTTTTTCCCACACTAATTATCTGTTCTTAAGGCCAAAAACTACTCATCAAAATATAAATTTTAAAATATCTATATTACTTTTTCTAGCCATAAATATAGAGATCTCTGTAATATATTCTCCAAGTATGAAGGGGTAGCTTTGTATTATGTAAATGAAAGTATATAAATTGATGTTCAAAGCAAATTACTTTTCTTTTAGAATTTTTATATTTTTTTAAAAAGCATGTCTTTCCATCTACATATAGAGTCAATTAATTGAAAATTTAATAGCTTCCAGAGTTGAATTGAACTTAATTGAATTGAATTGTATCAATCCACTGATAATTCTTAGCAAAATAGGCATTTATGGATAAATTTCAACTTACAATTTTCTCAATGGAACCTTAAGAATCAAGAATTCATTTGACTTGTTATAGTGATAAAAATTCTGATTTCCGATAGGAATTAATATGGAGGAAGGAAAAAAGTCACATGATGGCTTTATCTACTTTGTTCCAAAACAGCTGAACAGTGAAAATTTCAAATAAACATCTAGTGGCTTTGTCTTCACAATGAAAAAATGTATATTAATGTTCTTTTTATTTGAAATGTAGGAACCAATATCACTGTTGTATGAAGGTGTGAAGGTGACTGAGAAAACTGGAGCCTGGATGCTAAAGCAGAACTTGTTTTGAAATATTAGCTAACCTTGGCTGTGCCATTTGTTTGCTGCTCCCCTTTTCCACCTTATCACAAGGATGAGATCTTTGCACAATAGGAAAACCATTTGCCAAGGTCACCTAGTGGCAACTATGGTTTCCTAGTCTCCTATCATCATATCTTATTCTTTGATACCACCAATTATTAGAATGTCTAGAAAGGGCAAATATCTACATGGTATCTATGAGCCACAGTCATTTTATTAGCTGGGAAAATTTATGGTTGTAATAAGAAATGTTATCAGCATGATGACCTGTTAATCAGAACAATAGTAGATTTATTTTGATATACATAGTTGACAAGTATTTTAGCATGACATCCTATAGATTGTCATGGGCATTACATCTGGCTGCATTCCAGTAAAAGAAACAAATTTAGACTGTTCATAGTCATGCCATGAGATGATGCCCCAAGTATACATGGGCCTTTTATACTGTAGTGATTTAATAAAATTAGGGGAAAAAATTAAATCCTCAAAAGCATGTGGAAATGTATAATTGCTTTTAGAATCTAGAATCAATATTTACCGCTGAAAATTCTCAAAGACATTTAAGCAACTGTTGTTCCTTGTAAGCCAGATAAATATATCAAACCCTAGCCATGTGTAGTCAGTCAGAGAGCCCCAGGTGATCAGCACTCAAGCTTTTGAGCACATTGGTGAATCTTTTACAAAAGCTTCTTGAGTCTCTCTTTCCCTTCACTTCTGTATCTTATACAAACATAATGAAATTTTTACTGAAAAATAAAGAAACAAGGTCAGTCCAGAGAAAGTGCAGAGAATGAGTCCAGAGAAAATGCAAAGGGGGTCATTCTTCCTCTCCTTTCTGCTTTCTTATTCTTGACTTTATGAAACAATGGCAAATTACACAAAGCACAATGATTTTCTTTCCTTTGTAAGGATAATATTATTGGAGCAGAGTTGATTTTTTTTCCATAAATTGATCATTATCACTTGCCTTGAGGAATACTTTTTAGAGATCATATATATAGTTCAAGTCCATTCTCTCATCTATGCAAGTTACCAAAATCTGATAATTTTTCTTATTACTATTATGATCCAGTTTTCTGGGGATGGAGAGCCAACCTTGAACTCTGAAAGACAAGGTTATGAGGACTACTTCTAATTAGTACTGCCTAACTGACCCTATAGGTCTTCTCTCACTAAAACAAAAAAACAAAAAACAAAAAACAAAAAAAAAAACTGGTTGTCCTAATGTACTGAGAAGGGATGTCCACAGGTACTCTCAAAAAACAAAACAAAACAAAAAAAACTAAATAAGAATCATTTATTTGATAATAAAATGTAGCTTTGGATGAAAACATACAAAAGCAACAATCTTTTCCCATCTTTTTTGGTTCTTATTCTTATATGTTTCATCTTTCTAAATGAAATACTTTTAGATCATTGTTTCTGTTTAGTTAGTCCAATAAGGAATGCCTGGATAGCCTTTGATATTAAGAATATTCATGATTAATTTCCTTGGTAGTAAATAGCACTTTGTTCTATATTAAAGAAAGGAAAGCACAAAAGTACAGAGGCCTCAAAAATGTGTTGTTTGTTTGAATCAATATTCCTGTATTTTGAAAGTATTTGGTATAACAAATAACAATCAATCCAATCAATCTGTCAATCAATCAATATGCTGTGCCAGACATTATGGTGGATGCTAGGAATACAATACAATACAATAAATAAAACAGAATACTACAGATAAGCATTGTTTTTGTTCAATCAAGAACAAAATCCCCATCCTTGGATTTTCTTTAAAACACAAACATGATTTCAGAAACTCATCTCTCTCTCTTCAATTTATTTCTTCCTCTCAATTTCAAATTTCATCGCTTCTCCAATAATGTTGCTATGTTGAGAATCATAGTGGAAATGGTACCATTGAATGTGGTTCACATATAAAAAATATCATTTTATCTGTCAGCCTGAAAGCCATTTTGACAATCACTATATTAGAAGATTCAGAAGAATTTTGAGGCAGGCCAATTTTAACTAACATTATTCTTGTTATAATAAGTAATTATAATATATAATTATGTGATATATGACAATAATCCTTTAATAAAAATTATAATATAATTATATACTATAACATAATTATAAGTAATTATAAAATTTACCAGAATTTCTGAACATTGGTACATTTCCAGATTTTCTTCTTGTAAGACTCAATTGATTGATAAAACATAATCATAATTGAATTAATTTTTCACCCTTTCATTTGAACATATTGATGTCACCTATAGATAGTTTCTTTCAGAAAGGCTGATAAATTTTTCTGGTCAGCTTTCTGATAAAGATTTTCCATATTGTCTTTTGAGTTTTCATTGTAGTCAATTATTTGGAATACAAATTTGTAAGAAAAAATGTTATAATTTCCAGAGCAAAGTGGCATTTTGTGCCAATGTGTTATTTGAATAAAGCTTGAGTGATGAAGAATGATATCACCCTTTTTCTCCAGAGAAAGTCCAACTGACATTTTAGGGTTAAAATCTTTACCTTTAAGTCAAATAGTTGTCTATAAAAATATTATCATCTGAAGAATACAATTTGTTAAAAGCTGCTTATTCTTTATTGCACATTCATTATAGACTCCTGTGATATGTATATGTGTGTGCTATTCACATAAATATTTTGTATGAATGAGAAAATAGGCATATGGAATATTTATTGATTTTTGATACTATTTTAAGAGATAAAAGAAATATTATGATTTTTTTCACCCTAAGTATATGGTACCCTGACTTTTTTTTTTTTTTTTTGGTACCCTGATTTCTTTCAGGTATGCTGGGATTCTATCCCTTAGTACCTTCAATTCTGAACTCTTGCAAAGACTACCTCTTTTCTAATTCATTAATATCTAACTCTTCATTTTATTTGTACTTTTGTGTTTAGTAGTTGCCTTACTGAATGGAACTGAATTCTTTATGAAACTGTTTACACAGTCTTAATAAATCAAAGCATTTTGTATATATTAACAAATAGGAAAACAGTTTAGGTAATAGCTCTGTAGATATCTTCTAAGTTGAGATATTACTTCAATGTCTAAATGTAAATATTCTTTCATGAAATACAGACTGAAGAAAGACATCGATTTAAGAGTTGCCTAAGGGTCATTCACATTAGAATGATTTTAACAGGTGGACAACATCTTCACTGCACTATATGATTTATAGAGGAAAAAAAATTAAAACGTAGCAAAACTAGTTTCAGTGGTACCATTTCTAATTCTTCATGCAGGACATCAGGAACCATGATATCTGAACCCTAAAGTAGTGGTTTTACTATTTGATATTGAAAAGAATCTATTATGGAAGTCTTGACAGATCTTTCCAATTTTTCTATCAGAAGCCTTGCACAAACCCCTTTAAACTGTAATGCCTTTCCTCTGCTAATTATTACCTATTTACTTATATATAAACTGTACAAATATGATTACTTGTTTTCTCTTCTGGGTAGGGTCTGTCTTTTGCCTTCATTATTGCTTTCTTTTATTTTCATATCCCTAGGATTTATCACAGTAACTGGCATACATTGTTCCCTCAATAGTGTTTATAGTCTGATTAGTTGATTGATTATAGCACAATTTACAGTGACTTGGGGAGATTGAAAGAACTATGATTCTTTTCTTCCTTCCTTCCCATTTTCTTTTCTTTGCTTGCTTGTTCCTTCCCCCCCCCCTTTTTTTTTTCACTCACACTGATTCTTAGACTTGGATCTTACATTTTATAACTCTTTATACTTTCTCCTGCGAATTCTTAAGCATGAATGGAACACTGAAATGAAATAATGCTCTCCTTTTTCCTAAACAGAGTGCTATCATATATATATATTTGAAATTTTACAAGTTTCCAAAAAAAATGGATATAACTTTTAACTAGGAGAAAAAAAAAAACATTTAAAAATTTAAAAAAAATTGTTTTTCTAGTGTTAACAAAATTCTATTCACTTCTATTATTGCAGATAATGAACAAAACAAAATATTGTGTATTTGCTTGTTTTAATTAGAGCTAGGCTAATACTTTTAGTTTTGATGTAAATCTGCTTTTTCATTTACTTTTCGAATATACATTTGTGACCTTTTGATGATTGTCTAGATTTAAAGGGTTGGGGGGAGGGATAGCCTAGTGTATAAGGGAAATAAACTTGTGTTTCTCTTAGAAACTAACAAAACCATTGGCATTAAACAGTTTGCATTAACCTGAGAGTTAAAAGTGTCAAGCACTGAATTACTATTTTTTAAATAAGCAGGTGAGTAAGTACAGTGTTTAATGAATTAGACTTTTGGTGACTTTTGAAAATATAGAAAGTCACAGAACAATTTTGTACAAACTTGCTCTAATAATGTGACTTATTAAAATGAGGAAGCCTGTATTCCCAGAAATTTTCTTAGATGGAAAGGAATTGAATAGAGAATTAGTCCTTTGGTAGCCTTCTTCAGGATATATAGAATCATAGGATTTAAAACTGGGAAAGAAAATGAAATAATCTCTAGTTCAGCCTACTGTTTAAGAGATGAGCATACTTGCTTCTTTAGGAATAAATTACCCTTATAAGGATATATATATATATATATGTATATATATATATATATATATATAAAATACGTATATGAATTCCACAATATATTCAGGAGAGATAGGGAGAATTGGGAGAGACAGAGACACAAAGACAGATAGAGATACAGAGACAGAAAATTAGAGAGAGATTGAACAATTTAAATTTTGTAGATGATTCTATCTGATATCACTGAATGTTCCAGAGTGAGGATGAAATAGGAGACTGAAACTTCTGTGTCTCTCACAGTATGACACTTTTATTACATTTATTGTGGTTTTAGAATCTCCTTTCATACACACAGATCATTTCTCATTCTTAGGCTAGTAGAACTAATGAGAACAGTTTCTTCAATTGTCCTTTAAACATTTCTTAGAACACTGTTGCTGTGATCCCTGTACCTTTTTAATATATGCTAATTCAATAAAAAAGAATCAGTTCTGTAGTGATGAGATCCTTCTAATAAAATAAAAATTTTTGTGGCTCAGTTGTTTTCTATCCTGTTTGTGTAAATCCATTTGGGGTTTTCTTGATAAAGACACTGAAGTGCTTTGCCATTTCCTTCTCTAGCTCATTTTACAGATGAGGAAACTGAACAAATTGGGTTAAGTGACTTGGCCTTGTACACAGAGCAATTAAGTGTCTGAGGCCAGGTTTGAACTCAGAAAGATGAGTCTTCCTGATTCCAGGACCAGTACTTTATTCACTGTGCCATCTAGCTGCCCTATAATTAAAATTATAACCCTATATATTTCCCTTAATCATCAGGTTTCCCACAAACTACAACTTTTTCTATTTGGTTTTATTTCATCTGAATACAACTACTGGTTCCATTTCACCCCCCATCTCCCTCCACCCCATATGGTGGTTCATCTGATATTCTGGCAGTTATTCTGGACTAGGACCAATGAAATGAGGCAGAATTACACACTTTCTTCTTCAGAGATATCTGAGACAAGTGACAAGAGGAAAGTCAAGAGAATTGGCTAAATTAAGGTCCTTTCTAGGCCTCAGTTTGTCTGAAACAATGCCCATTCAATAATTATACATACATTTTAATCCTTCACAACCTAAACTAGTGTGTGGTAAATCACTGCCTCCAGTCTTTCTCCCTCCTCCCCCCAATCAATCAGCAATTTGTCTTAGGAGAGATAAAAAAGAAATTTATTGCTTTTTTATGAGAAAGGACACACCCAGTGTCAACCAAAATGATGCTAGCAAGAAAATGCAAAAGTGAGCAATTCTCAGCAAATTTATATAGACCCTAAAGTAGAGTCTCTCTGCCCCACCCTCCCACCCCCTTCTTCCTTACATTGGCTGGGCTTCAGATCTTACAGAGAACTTTCTCCACAGGAGAAAAGAATGGGAAACAAAGGTATTTGCTCAGCACCAAAAGTGGAGTCCATAGAGGGAGCAAAGTCAGGTCAAATAGGATTTTGTGGCACCTCATCCTTCTCTTACCTTGAGTCCCAAGGGGAGTTATGGTACAAGTATGTGAATGTACTGAGGGGGCTTCAACCATGGAAAGCTAGGGACAAAGAACAAAAGATTCTTTCAAATCTGAGGTTTCCACCCCTATCACAAAATTCAGTCACTACCCCTAAGGAGCCCACATTCTTTTTTTTTTTTTTTAAGCTTTTCATTTCCAAAATAAATGCATAGATAATTTTCAACATTAACCCTTGCCAAACCTTGTGTTCCAATTTTTTTCTCCTTCTCTTCCCCCAAACCCCTCCCCAGATGGCAAGCAATTTATTATATATTAAATATATGCAGTTCTTCTATACATATTTCCACAATTATCATGCTGCACAAGAAAAATCAGATCAAAAAGCACAAAAAAAAAAGAGAGAGAGAGAGAGAGAAACAAAATGCAAGCAACCAACAAAAAAAAGAGTGAAAATTCTATGTTGTGATCCACACTCAATTCCCATAGTCCTCTGTCTGGATCCAGATGGCCCTCTGTATCACAAGACCACTGGAACTGACTTAAGTCACCTTGCTGTTGAAAAAGACCCATGCCCATCAGAATTGATCATTTTATAATCTTGCTATTGCTGTGTGCAATGTTCTCCTGGTTCTACTCATTTTGTTGAGGGGTGAAGATATGCAAACAGCAATGGAGTTTCCCAGGCCGGTGTTGAATTTGCAGTCCCAGTCTCCAAGCAAGTTTTTTTTTTTTTTTTGGCAGAAATGGGTTTATTTTCTTTTTCTTTTTTTTTAATCTCAATTTTATTTTATCACTTCTTGATGTCTCCTAATGTTATTAGTTTCCATTTACCCAATTCTAATTTTTTTAAATTAAATTAAATTAAATTATTTTTTAAATTAAAGCTTTTTATTTGCAAAACATATGCATGGGTATATTTCAATATTGACCCTTGAAAAGCCTTCTGTTCCAAATTGTTCTCTCCTTCCCCCTATTCCCTCCCCTAGATGGCGGGTAGTCTAATACATGTTAACTATGTTAAAATATATGACAAAACCAATATATGTATATCTATTTATATAGTTATCTTGCTGCATAAGAAAAATCAGATCAAGAAGCAAGAAAAAAAAAACTGAGCAGGAAAACAAAATGTAAGTAAACATTAAAAGAAAGCATGAAAATGCTATGTTGAGGTCCCAGAGGCCTCTCTCTGGGTGTAGATGGCTTTTTTCATTACTGAACAATTGGAACTGGTTTGAAACATCTCATTGTTGAAGATAGCCATGTCTATCAGAATTGATCATTATAATTTCACTTAGCATCAGTTCTTGCAATTCTCTCCAGGTCTCTCTGAAATCATCCTGCTAGTCATTTCTTACACAACAATAATATTCCATGACATTCATATACCAGAAATTATTCAGCCATTCTCCAACTGATAAGCATCTACTTAGTTTCCAGTTTCTAGCCACTACAAAAAGGGCTGCCACAAACAAGAAATGAGTTTATTTTCACTGAAAAGTTTCAGTGGGCTAGTTCCTAGTTAAGAAATTAGCAAAAATTGTGGTACAGAGTCCAGATTATATTTAAATTTCTATGGCCTGGGGCTAGGGATCAATCTCCACAGGAATTGAGGGATTAATTACCAGGTCTTTAATGAGTGAGATTATGCCCCAGGCCAAGATCTGGAAATGAATTGTAGATGAGGATTATTGTGGGAGTTTCCTCAGAGAATCAAGTAGGAGGGTGGGGATGCTCCCAAAGGCTGGGAGGGCTAAAATTCAGGGGTTTTCCAATCCAGGTCCACACTGTCCAAAGATCAGGGGGAACTTCCACTGTCCTATTACATGAATTTCACTTAGCAGCAATTAATGTAAGTCTCTCCAGGCCTCTCTGAAGTCATCCTGCTGATTATTTCTTTACAGAACAAGAATATTTCATAACATTCATATACCATAACTTACTCAGTTGTTCTCCAACTGATGGGCATCCACTCAGTTTCTAGTTCCTTGCCACTACAAAAAGGGCTGCTACGAATATTTTTGCACATGTGGATCCTTTTCCCTTTTTTATGATCTTTTTGGGATACAATCCAGTAGAGACATGGCTGGATCAAAGGGTATGCACAGTTTGATAGCCCGTTGGTCATAGTTCCATATTGCTCTCCTGAATGGTTGGATCAGTTCACGCATTCTTTTGGGGGATATCTCCTACTCTCACCATCCACCAATGTTCCTGTGGGTTTCAACCCTGCAATTCAAGTCTCATCTATCCAATTCATCTCCCACAACTGTGGAAATCAAACAAATGCCCTTTCATTTCTCATACTAGGAACTTGAGACTTGGGCTAGAAGTTAATATTTCTCATTCAAAGAAAGCTAGAGTAATTTGGGTTTTAAGATGTAGTCAAGTAGCTTCATTTGAAAGAAAATAGGCTACTCTCCAGAGAATCAGAGGACTCCTTTAAAAGCATTAGTTTTTTAAAAGTCTGTTTTTCTAGAGCTCTGTTTTAAGAAATCAAAAATGAAAACTGCATGAGACAAAAAGTAAATTGTCCCAGTGTTGTGGACTTTGAAATCAGCTTATTTTCTTCTTTTATTTGGATGGAGCCCAACATAATCAAGTTATTATCAACATAATCAAGTACACAAAAGAATACAAAAAGAAAACTAGTTCTCCTGGACTATTCCCTTCATACAGAATTGAAGAGAGGTGAAATTCTTATCAGCCTCAATAGCCTCAATTCTTTCAGTGATTGCTTGATTAGCATATCATTACACAGGTCTGGTACCTCCTCCTTGATCCCTCCTACTGAACTAAACTCCTCCCTGGTTCATAATTCCTTCCTTTGTACCCAAAATGCAAACTGCATGTACATTTATGACTCTGCATTGTAATTGCTTGAATTAGGAAATTTATATTGATATAAATAAAATATCACTTCTTTTTAACCTGTGATGGATATCTGACCTGATTTCTTCAGGTTGATTGAATTGTAACCAAATTTCTATTATACTATTATTATAATATTCTCTACAATTATATTCTCCCAAATCTATTACACATTAGCACTCCTGGTGCCTGTTATATCTCTTCACCAGGTTTTAGATGAAAATCTAGGTCCCTAACCCCCCAAATATCTTACAAAATATAAACAACCAAAATTGTATTCTTATGGACAGAACATCTTCATGCACTCCAAGTGGAGAGAAGGATCATATATGACAAAGCTTTACTTGTGTGTGGCTTCCAAGGAGGCAGGACAGACATCTTTTGCATCATCTTCCTCTACCTTTCTCTGGGAGACATGTTCATTCCTGCCAGGTGCTTTTTTGAGAACTAACTCTACTGATCTGAAAGCTCTCAGTTCTTCCAAGATGACAAGATGCAAGGAGAGGACTGGTTACTACTCTCCTGGTCTGTGTGAGATCTGTCAGCAAGCAGTAACACTCTTCTTTCTCTGGAACCATGACCATAGCCCTTGTACTCTGTGTAAAAAATATGGATTTATAATATTAATATCTATTTACTAGGGTTGAATGAATTGACAGTGTGAGTGAATTGACTATGGCTATCTGAACATTTTTAAAGATGTCCAAGGCAGGAGAACATATCACCACTTCACTGTGTTTAAACTTTCCAGTTTTAGTTGAATCCTATAAACAACAGGAAGAGCAACAACAATCCCTTGCAGTTAATTGTTTCTGTAGTAACTGTCTCCATCTACTAGGACACAATATATCTTTTAAAGATATATTTAAAGAGATAAAGATCTCTATGAGTGTGACAGGACTATAGACTAAATTAGACAAAGCCTGAGGGCCTAAGTTTTGGTTTCCTGGGTGGAAGGGAAAGTAGAAAGCAGTCTGATTTATAAGTTGTCAACATTCCAATCCCTAAATAAGGAAAGTAAAGCATATATAACCAATTAGGATGTATGGAAAGGAAAAGAGGGGTGAGGTTGGGACTTTCTTTGTTCTGGACTGTATAAAGTTCCCAGGGATGTACTGGGACAGGGGCTCTCCTGACTTTGGACTACTTATTTGATCCATTGTGGGACGGACCCGTACTCATGAGTTCCTGAATAAAGCCTTTGTTCTATACCTTGAGATGCCTCTGAAGTATTAATTATTAAGATAAGGGCCTGAATATCCCACACATCTAGTTCCAACTGTTTCAAGATAGTTTTCTGCACTCCATATTCTACCATGAATGAATGAAAAGAGATTTTCATGGATAATTTGACTATATGTGATTATTTTCTGTATACACTAACTTTAGAACCAAAGTGAATAAGCAACTTTGAACTACTTACTGTTTGTACTTGGATTGATTCTAACATTTAGCAAAGGAAAGATATTCTTATTCTGGTAGGACAATGTAAAAATAGTTTAGTGATGAAATACAATACAGTGTAAGGGAAAGATTACCAGATCAGGACACCTGGACTTAAAAATCTCTCACTGATCTTGACTAGCTGTTTGAGCAGATCATTTTACCTCTGAAATTCAATATCCTTATATGCAAAACAGGGGATCACAAAGCTTGTACAACAAACCATAATAAATTTGTTGTGAGGATAGAGTTCTGTAAACCTTAATAGGCTCTAGAAATAGAATTTATTACTTCCTATGTCTTTAATTAAAAGCAGGTCATTTCTCCTTTTTCTGCCTCAGTTTCCTCATCTGCATAATGAAAATATTTGATGCTTAAGATCCCTTCTAGTACTACTTTTATATAAATAAAAAAAATATTTTTTTGCATCACTCAAGATTTTTCCATGTAAAATGGAATAGGAGGCAGGAGCAGTAGCCGTGAGAAATGAGTACTCATAAGCATTAGTCAAAAAGGTGGCAGCACAGGGAATTGGTGCTTTCACCCTGTTGTGGAATTGTCTCTTTCTCCTCCTAAATATTGTGTAATCTTTTGTGAAGCTCATATCCTTATTCCCTAACACCAATTCTATAACACAGTTCTGCTGCATTAATTGAATTCTGCCTTTTTTCCTGTTCTTTTTAGTTGTGGACTTTCTCCTGGGATGGAAGTCAGGAATACCTACTCCACATCAAAAATTCACTTTTTGCATACATGGATGCATACACACATACATACCTCCACACATATAAACATTTACATATAGACATATACTAAAGGGACATATATGCATGCATATATATGCACAGACATATGCATACAAACATACATGTCCATACATATATATATTTGAAAAAAGCTCTTCTTCCTAAAATCTGACTGAGTGAAAATTGGAAATTTCACACATTTGTGGTAATGGTTTGCTCTTGTAGTATGCTCCCCTGATTTGGATGTTACCTATCGCAGCTGGTCTTTTCCCTGTATGATAGCCCCCTGCTTTTTTGAGTACCACGTAGTGCTATCAAAATTGTACTTTAGCTGTCATTCTATTATAGTTCTGCTCCTTCACCTGGGTGAAGATCTAATGTATTTCATCATTAGACTCCTGTGAAAATATACAATGAAAGTAAGGGATCTGGTTAGTGCCTTGAGGCAAAGTACTACTAACTCATCCCAAAAGATTGCTTTTTGATTAAGGGGCTCTTGCTCTAAGGTGCTCAGCCCTTCTCACTACTAATATGAACTGCTATTCTTGGCTGTGTGACCTAGCTTGAGCTCCTTTTCTTTAAAGAAACAGCAATTATATTAAGGAATCCCAAGGAGATGTAGACTTCCCTAAAACTCTCAGAGAATTCCATAAGCAGTTTGAAGTCTGCATTGGAAAGAGCTGGTCAGAGATGCTTCAGGGTAGTTTTTGTGGCAAACAATTCATGAGTAAATGAGGTCAAGTCAAAATCATTCCTGCTTGATTAAAATGGATTATAAAACAATCAGAACTTAGAAATGGAATAATAAAGGAATCATTATTAATGCAAAAATAGTATTCTTTGTTTTACAAATATCTGATAGCAGGCTTTCTTAAATTTCAAATTCCTTTGCTGTATTTTAAATTAGATTTTATTTCCAATGTTAAATTGGCATATAAACTTTCAGGACCACAGCTATTGGATGATTTGAGACAAATCTAGCTTTATTCTCAAATCTTATATTTTAAAGCAACATATTTTGATATATTGATGATTAATATTAAACTATTAAGAAATTATCTTTTTCTCCTCATTTATTTTTCAAAAGAATTAAAAGGTATTTTTTAGAGATGTAACAGTTGCTGCTGCCTCTGTATGTATGTGTGTGTTCATTGGGGGAAGAAAGATAAAAGGGGAAAACATCTGTTTATTCTTTAAGCCTTAGTCTTAGAGTTTGTCTATAACTCTGATATTATAGAGTAATAATGGCATCTCTAACCCAATTACTTGCTATTCTTCAAGGGGGCTGGATTTAGAGTCAGAAAGACCAAATTCAAATCCTATCTCTGACCATGGGAAAAAAAAAAAATCCCTCAGCCTCTCTAAACTTCAATTCCCTTGTCTGTAAAATGGCGAAAATATCTGCCTCATAGGATTGATGTGCTTCAATGCATACAAAGATTTAATCAACCTTTGTGCACTATATAAAAATAGATTATCATAATGATGGTGATGTAGTTTTGTTGCACCCCTGAAAAATGTCGTCTGATTTGGAGCACCAATAAATCATAAATGAAATAGGAAAAAAAAAGAAAAAGAAAAGAAAAAAACTCAATGGTTATAGCTATTATATTATCAATAAGGGATTTAATTTTATAGTTTTATAGGTCAGATTATTTTCATGCTTGGAATGTGAAGAAAGAACAATTATTTAATGGGATAGGTGAAACAAAATGTCATAAAATTTAATTTTTGGCTATCTTTCACAATTAAATGGTATAGTGGATAGAACACTGTCTCTGCAATCAGAAAACATGAATTCAAATCCAGTCTCAGTCACTTGCTGGCTGTTTAATCCTGGACAAGTCACTTAACTTCTTAGTTTCCTCATCTATAATCTAGGGATCATAATAATAGCTCCCTCTCACAGACATTGTGAAGATCAAGTAAAATGTTATCTGTTAATCTCTTAGCATAGTGATTGGCACTTAATGGGTACTTAATAAAATGTGAGTTTTCTTTCCTCTCCCTTCCCTTCACTCCATAAATTACCAATCCTACCATTTCTCTTTAATAATAGCTGTTGTTTACATTCCTTTTGCTAGGAAAGAAGATCCTGAGCAATATGTACTTGGGTAAGAATTCAAGAGGCTTAAATTTTATATCAGATTTCTCCTTGGAATAACTTTTATGGAGAGGTTTGAATATAGTTTTAGCTCAGCATTTTATATATATATATATATATGTATATATGTATATATGTATATATGTATATATACATATATATAATGTACACACACACACACACACACACACACACACACACACACATATTCCTCGATGCTGCTCAAAGAGAGCTTGAGATACAGTAGGCCAGACACAATATGGGTGTGCTGACTATATTCTGACACTGATCCTCTGGATTTCTTTTGTTCCTTTCATTTAATAAGCTCTGAGAACTTTAGGTTGCAGCTTTTGATGATTCTATGGATGTCAAGGAAAGACAATTCCATCACTGAGAACACAGTTCTCAGTGATGAGTAAGAAAATAGGAGAAACTATTACCAAGTGATTGATTTGAAAGTCTGTATTTTCCACAGACATACAAGATATATTACATTTCTTAAAGAAATCATAGAGGGTTATATTGGGAGATTTAATTGAAATGATATTATG
Organism: Myrmecobius fasciatus; assembly: GCA_023553655.1. Taxonomy (NCBI): domain Eukaryota; kingdom Metazoa; phylum Chordata; class Mammalia; order Dasyuromorphia; family Myrmecobiidae; genus Myrmecobius; species Myrmecobius fasciatus. Next base: position 221,651 of record JAJPUD010001683.1, on the reverse strand, counting down.
TTTTTTTATCATCGTTTTAAACATATTCTGTTTTGCTTAATATTGTAAGCATATTTTGAGACAGTCAAGTTTGCTCTTGGAGTAGGAAAAAAATGGCAACTCAAATCAATAAGCACATATGTGAAGACAAGAAAGTTGATATGTGACTAGATAGTGTCATTTTAACTCATTCTCAAGAACACTACATGACACCTGGAACTTTTGCTTGTGGACAAAGGGCAGCAAGTAGCTGAGTGAGCATGCTGTAATGATCAGTAATCCAATTCAGGTTTATCAGCTCTTGACTTTCTTTGACTCATTCTCTCTATTTTGATGATATTCTGCATCCTAACTCTCCAACAATTTATCCCCTCTCACTAGAGAACCTTTTGAGGAAGGAAATATCCTTAGACCTTATGGGGTTGATGATTCACATACACTCCCCTGAAACTCAGCCCAATTTTGTATGCACTATTTTTCATTATATCATTTTTTTAAATATTCAAAACTAGGAAGAAAATGGAAAATAAAAACAAAAATAGAAGAGAAGAAAGTTAAATTCATGTTACGTGATCAAGATCTGTTTGTTTCTCATATTTATATAGTTAAATATAGTGACGATGCCACCTTGAACTGTGAGCTCTAGGAAAGCAACTGTTTAGTTCCTCTCCCTCTAGATGAAGTTTCACCTTATTCTATCTAGAAACATGATTCTGTTACTTTCTATTCACTTCCAAACTTGCATTGTATATATCCCAAACTCTCCTTGTCCTCCTTTATTTATTATTTTCCTTTGCTAGGAAGTAAGTTATTTGAGAGGAGAGTTATTTTGTTGCCTGCATTCATATCTTCAGCACTTAATACAGTATCTGGTCTATAATAAGTGCAAACTGCTTTTCCACTAATTCTTTCATCATTTATTCATATATTCAAGGACCTCTCCTGAGATAGTTGTTTCCATACAAACACATTGTGGTAATTGAAAGACTGAGTATATCATTACAAAAATGTGCCTAAATATTTATCAACAAATGGTGAATCAAAAAAACAAACAAACAAAACAAAACAAAACAAAAAAACAACCTTGTCAGTTGCATCTATTGTTTTACAAAGAAAGAATATATTTGAAAAGTTGGGAGAGTATTGAATTTGGATTTGAATTTGAATTCTGATTGTTCATTCCTACCTGACTTTGAATAAATCTCATAATCTTTGTGGACCTCATTTTCTTTGTTTGTAAAATAAAAGATAGGAGGGGATTCTTAAACTTTTTCTATTCATAACCCCTTTTCATCCAGGAAATTTTTTTGTGATCCCTCTTGAATCTGAACAGAGGTGTTTCTGGTAGTGTTTGTGCATGCTCAATGTACTGTACATGTTGTGTGTTCCCAAGGAAGGCTGAGTGAAATCAACCAATGCATCACTGGCAAGTGTTCCTAGAAACACCTAGGATTCATTATGCATTTGATTTTGAATTAATGTTTAATCTTGTACTCAGAAATCTTTTATTGCTGCCAAAATTTTCATGACCCTCACATTCAGTTACATGACTTGCAGTTTATAAAGCTTTGGACTAGATTAGATAACCCTAAGATGCCTTCTAGTACTGGATCCATGATCCTGCAACACGCAAACTCACTATCCCAGTTATACTATTACTTACAATTGATTTACATTAATATTCAATGGCAAAATTGTGAAAATTTAATGCATCTATATGTGTGTGTATATATATATATATATGTGTATATATATATACACACACACACACACACACACACACACACACATATATATATATATATATTTCTTGAGGCAATTGGGGTTAAGTGACTTGCCCAGGATCACACAGCTAGTTAGTGTTAAGTATCTGAGATCAGATTTGAACTCAGGTCCTCCTGACTTCAAGGCTGGTGCTCTATCCACTGCACCACCTAGCTGCACCGGCTTATATATTTTTTAAATGACAAGCATCAGTATTCTATAGGGAAAATCTAATTACCTAATAGTTCCTGCAATGCTTGGATATCCATAAACTACTTCTTACATTTATGTGCCTAATCTTTAAAATCCAAAGCTTCAGGGCAATGTATTTGTTGTTTCTCAGTTGTTTCATTCGTGTGTGTGTGTGTGTGTGTGTGTGTGTGTGTGTGTGTGTGTGATTTAGAAGTCTCTACTGAAGAGGCAGGATTGCTCCATCATGCTGAGAGCAATAGGCTTTTAGTATTTTGAACCTCATAATGGCAGGCTTATGGCTTAAAATTATGAAGCATTTAGGAGAATCAGAAAGAAACAAAAAAAGAGGGGTCAAGTATACAGAAGGATCAAAATCCTGGAGAGGCAGGAATATAACTTGATCGACGGAGGTGGTAAGACCTAACCATAGGTCACACAGAAGAAAGAAGTCTGGCCTCTATGAATATTTGCAAAATACAGCAGGAAGAAAAAGGGGGATTGATTAACAAGCAAGACATGACATCTGGCACCCAGGTTATATCACCACATAGACACTCTACCTAGTTAAGTGTATGAACACCTAGATTGTCCTGCACCATAGGGTTACTTAGTAATTTGGAAAAGGTCCAGGGTTTTGAGTGGGAGGGATAGAGTTTCACTGAGACTTTTTTGATTAATATCCCTCCTCCAATGTCACAGGTAGGGAAGTGTCAATTAAAAAGCTGCATGTAGTATGGAAGTTTCTAGCTTGTAATGTTATCATAGAATGCTCGTGAAAAAGGAAAGGGCAGGAAAGGGTAAGAAGGGTCATCTAAAGCAGACTCCTGCTATAAGGGAGGCTACTTACTCCCACCCTTAAATCTCTATCTACAGAGTTTCTATAGCTTCCATATTCTTCCCACATTTTGTTTGCTGACCTAGAATTTCACTTTATATAATTACTTCTGACTGGAGAGGATTAGTTTCCACTTAGTATTCAAACCAGTAGTATTCAGGCAAATGATAATGATAGTGTAACAAAGTATATAATGAAACCAACTTTTAGAGTTGAAGATACATTTTAGTTATATTATGACTTGTCATGTATAATCTCTGAAGAGTACTATTACTACTATTCTTCTGGGATGAGCATGTATCAATGTCCTTTGTGATTCATGTAGTCATCTGAAGTACAGATATTAACAAGGTATTCCTGGCTCAAAATTATCACTTTAGTTGTACATTAGGCAGTAAAGAGAATTATCATAATAAATCATTTTAATATACATGGTCTTTTAAAACTTAGATTTATGGACATTTTATTGGGCAATATAAGTGATTTGTAAAATTTAAATTTCATCTATCTATAGTAAGCATATGATCAGATTTTATAAAATATCTTTGGTAGAGAAAAAACTTAGGTAGATTTACAGAGTTAATGATACAGCTGAATCATATATACATTTAAATTATAGGGAAATTTTCTTAAAAGATTGCCTTTTTTTGAAATTGCTAATAAGTGGATTTGACTGTTTTCCACTAATGGGCTGAAAAAAAGCAAGAAAGCCCTGAAGCATTTGAAACAAACCTACATTAATTACAGTGTTTCTTCCTTTCTTGTATATGCTTCTTTCTACTTAATATATAGATCTCAAAACCTTTTGATATCGGTAAATATTATTCTTGGAAGTAAATGTTAGACAGCTTTTTGAGTAAAAGAAAGAAACAAATTCAACTGAATTTTAAAAAGGATATTATGTAGGATTTGGTACATAATTTGGAATGTTGTATAATCTGATTTATATTTTCAATCCAATTCAAACAATATGAACAGAGTTTAGTATCTAAGATATTTAAAGTACTGTATTAGTTAATGGGGTAGAACAGAGATGTGGTTGTAATTTTGGTGTGGTCTTGGGCATCTAGGTGACTTCAACAACACATAAGCTCAAATTCAGCTTCAGACACTAGGTGTATGATCTGAGTCAAGTCACTTAAACTCACTTCCTCATATGTAAAATGAGCTGGAGGAGCAATCCAGTATCTCTGCCAAGAAAACTCCAAATGTGGTCACAGACAGTTAGACATGACTGAAACAACTAATCAAACACTAGTTACTAGGGAAATTGAATGATAGTAGTAACTTAATAATTGTTTCTTGTCCCTCTAGCTGAAGATCTGGTTATAATAATAGCATTACTACAAGTATGACTACTAGCAATAAAAGTAGCAAACATAAAAAATACTTCTCTTACTGTTATGAATAATAAAATGTTGTGGTTTACAGTGATGCAAATACTAATTATTATTCTAATTAATGAAGCATTATTTATGTTACTTTTACTATTACTACTATGACAACTACAATGTCATATTTACATAGCACTTTAAGGTTTGCAAAGAGTTTTACAATTATTTAATTTTATCCTCACAAAAATGATGGGAGGTATATGTTATTATTGTCTTTATTTTATAGATAAAAAAACTGAGGCATAAAACAATTAAGTGACCACCCAGTATCACACAGCTAATAAGTGTCTAATATTGAACCTGATGTCAGCTTTTCCTAACTTCAGGTACAATACTCTATCTAATCCACCACTTATCTGTGGCTACCTCTTCTTCTTCATCCTCTTTTTCCTCTTTTGATAGAGAGTCAGCCATGGAATCAGAAAATTTTAGACTTAAGTCAAGGAAGATTTGGAAACCACCCTTCTATGGCACACTGACTACATAACCTTGGTCAAGTAAATTCATCTTTCAGTGCCCCAGATCATACTACAAGACTTAAGTTACAAAGCATTCGCTAATCTATATTTAGCAAAAGTTCATTTAAAGTTATTTCCTTATACATACTAATAAAATATTATTATAATAAATACATACTAAAATGCTACTAATGCAAACTAAAAAACATACTAATAAAATCATATATTTGTTAAAGTTTGCACTTTCCTGAGAGATAAATGTTATTTTTCCTCCTCCCCACACCCACCAACATTGATGACTTGCCCAGAGTCCAATAGCTGGTGTCAGAATGGAGATTTGAAGCTCAATTTCATTTATTTATTTATTTTATTAAAACAAATTCTTTTGAACCTTAATTTCTACTGACATGTCCAGTGCTTCTTTCATTGTGGAACTTATAGTGTTATTTTATTAATGAACTGATTTCCACATATATTAAATTGCTGTTCTTCATCTGACCTCTACTCCTAAAAATCATGTTATATTTGAGTAACTTTCTGTTTTTGTTAGTACAGTTAGAAGAAATAAATCAACTTAGTTATATATGTGTGTATATATATATACATATAACTAAGTTTATGTGTATGTATGTGTATATATGTATATATATATACACATATAACTAAGTTGATGTGTATTTATGTGTATATATATGTGTGCATATATATATATACACATATATATACACATAAATACACATCCACACATATATATGTATCTACATTTATGTCAATAGCATTCCAGCTCTTTATACTTTTTCCTGTTTAATATTAATAGTATAAATAATTTCAAAGCAACAGTAAGAAACATCAGGTTTACAGAAGACAATATTGACTTGGTTCTTTTTAGAAGTGGTAGAAAAGAATATAAAAATGGGTCTCTAAAGCATGACTTACTCTTCAGGGAATTTCTGTCTAGGGATTATATAATTTTTCCAAGCTGTCTGATGAAGGACTTTTGACTCATGATGTCTAGGTATTGCAATGCCTTCTTCTCGTCACGGTTGCTAAGAATGTTCTGCCTTTTGTCAGCCTCCAGAATGTTTTAATTCCCAATGCAAATCTGGGTGACATGTTTGTTACCCCAGCGAGTAAACCTGACAGATCATATCCCAAGGTTTCCAGGAGAAAAGCAAACAGCAGCATGTTTGTGGGGATAATAATCCTTTGTGGGAGCACACATTTTAGTAATTGGGGTAGTTGTTTCAACCCAACCTAATGTAGAATAAAAAAATAATATGCAAGCTCTGTTTGTTGGTAGAATTACTCAGTTAAGATCATTTTAACAGACTTCCTTGTTAGTCACAAGGATAGTTTTAAGGTCTGAGAAGGGCAGTAAATAACAATGCCAGCAAAGAAAGCTAAATCTTTCATCGCACCTGAGTTATCCTTTAAAAATATGTTAACTGAGTTTTTCAGACTCATATACACATATCCAAAATGCATGAAAAATCACAATATGTACATTTGAGTGTCTCACAAAGCAGAACAATTAGCTACAGATGTGTTCCAGTAACTATGATTCATGTGTGTTCATCAGAGGGTACTTATATATATTTAGCATTCAGGGCAAGATTGAGGCTGCTCTGCTGAAGATTTAAGCCCTGTCCCTTATTCATCACAGAATCCATTGCCTTTAGCCACCAAATCATTGGTTCAAATCCAGGTCAACTAGAATGTGAAGAAACTTACCTGAAATGAATTGTTGGTCACAGTATTTAATAATGTTATTGGCTTGACAGGGTAGGCAGTGTTGCCACAGTTAATAAAGTGCTGGGTGCTGAAAAACATCCCATCATTCCACGTCCTGTTATGATCCATTTCAGGTTTGCCAACTCTGCTTAAGGCTAGTTTTGACACTTCTTTTTTCCTCCTTTTCACTTAGTATCTTGACCTATTTTTGGGGGAGATGGAGAAGTCTCATTTAAAAAAATATTTTCTCATCTTTGAAGATCATATAGTATTCAATAGTTCAGTTTTGGATCTTTTCTTCTCTGGTTCATTACTTACATTGTTAGTTCTTATATGATTTTATTTCTTTTTTGTGATTACTGATTTGATTTTAGGCAGTTCTGTATACTCCATATATCTGATAGAAAATTGAGGTACATATAGTTTTTGTGGATAATAGATTGCAAATGAACATATGTTTTAATCTTTTCTTTGAAAGTGATTATATTAACTTTTAAAATACATTGGATCAGGTGGGGGAAATCTTATTTTCAAACAGGGTTCTTTGTATCTTGACTCAGTTATTGCTATTGAGAATTCTCATTTATGAGGGTATTTGAATTTCTACTTGGGGTCTTTGGTATGTGAGATGGAAGGAATTTATCTTGTTTCAATTTGTCTGCTACTAGAATCTATTTTATTTTTTAATATAACCATGAGAAAAGTGAGATGTCTTGTCTTTTCAAAACAGTAAAAATGTGTCTCAGTAACACCTCAGGTTTCTGCATAAAGAATGAATATAGAAACAGAGAATTTCAGGATCATAGAACATTAAAGACTACATTGTCTCACAAATTCACACAAGTATCATGGGACCAAGAAAGGAAAAGTGAAATGTCTTGTCGAATGTCACATAAATTATTGACAGAAAAATTATTTAAATCGAGGTTTTCTTACCTTAAAATATCATATATTTTAATTCTTCTGATATTGTTTTATTATTTTTTATCTTGCCTACCTACCTACCTATCTATTTGCCATATGTCTGTGTGTCTATCTATCCATCTCTATTTATTTCTTCATTTATAGCTTTTTCTATCTTGAAGTATAGCTACTTATATAATTAAATCGTTTTCTCAGTATAGTTATAGTAAATTCTGAGGTAGATGGGTGGATATTTTATAACCATTCAGAAATTACACATTTCACTAATTGAAAGCTTTTGTACATAACAGGTTCAAACTATAACTTGGATAGGGAATATACTCTGCTGGGGTCTGGTGGGGCATAATTCCTCTTCAGAAGCCATGTTCTTTTCCATATGATAATTGCTGTCTTCATGCATTGCTTTTTGGTTAAATAGATCACATTACTGAAGCACATAATATGGACAGTATGTCTAGGGCCTGTAGAAGCTCACTTTGAGGTTTCCTTCCTATATTCAATAACTTTCCCTACTCCTTGTTTAGGTGAAAGCTATGTTCTCTGGTTTTGACTATTTCCAAGATCAGCCCATTCTCTGCAACAACATTGCTGCTCCTTTTCCTTCATATTGCTGTCCTATGTACAAACCCTCTACCCATCTACAAGTTGCTTTAGCCCTGTTTGAAATAATTCCCAGTTTAATCTCTGGTGTACAGTAAAGGTAACATGCTACTTAAATAAATGAGCTTTTGATATTGTTATTCAGTTGTTTCAGTAGTATCTTACTTTTTTTAAATCCCATTTGAGGGTTTTCTTGGCAAAGATATTGGAGTGGTTTGCCTTTTCCTGCTCTAGCTAATTTTATAGATGAGGCACTAAGGCAAAAAGGGTTAAGTGACTTACATGGGGATACCAAACTTATTTGAACTCAGGTCTTCTTGACTTCAGGCCTTGACTGCCCTAGCATTTATTACATGTCAACTATACAAGTACTGTCATGGTTGGGGAGCGTATAGAAAGTGGATACAGTCCATTAGGTGAAATATGATACACCCACAAAATACAATAAAAAGTATATTCTAGGACAAAGATAAAATCCAGAGAAGTTACTTGGACTATTTCAGAAGTGATTGATCACTTTCATGTTGGTGGAAACAAGGAAGGCTTGATAGAGGAGGTAACTGGGAGTTCCAGGCAAAACATCAAAAAAAAAAAAAAAAAGAATTTAACTCATGTCTTTCTGTAAAGCAGTAGAGTATTTCAGGAATGAGGAATAGACTACACAAATGGATACATATAGGACAGTGAAGGATGGAATTGGGAGACCTATAATTCACCTAATTTGACTGAATATCATAGTGCCTGATTGTAATGGGAAATTATGCAGGAAAAATTACTTGTCTTACAATTGCTAAGAGTCCTAAATGTGAAGCCAAGGCATTTGCCTGAAATCTTATAAACAGCAGGGAAACAATGAAGATTTTTTATAAGCAGATAATGACAAATTTGTTCATTAGGTTACTTCTATGGTGGGTACAAGTGCAAAGGGGAGACTGGATATAGTGAATCAATTAAAAGGTTATTACAATTGATCAGAGAAAAGGAAATGAGTATTTGGGTTAAGATCTTGGTAATATCAAGGGATGGAGGTGACAGATAAGAAAAAAGTATGTAGAATGAAGAGGACTTAACAACTATTTAGATATGGAAGGTGAGGGAGAAGGAACAGTGAAAGATGATGATCAGAGGCAGATGGTAGGGCAGTGATTAGAATGTCTGGCAGGAGTCAGGAAGGCCTGAGTTCAATTCCATATTCAGATACTTACCAGCTATATGGCAGATCATTGTTTGCCTTAGTTTCTTCAAATGTAGAATGAAAATAACAAAATCATCGACCTCACAATGTTGTGATGGGTTCAAATGTAATAACACATATAAAAATGCTTGGCATAGTGTTTTGTATACTATAATTGCTAAACAAATTCTGATTCTCTCCCTTTCCCTTTTTCCCTGTTTAAATCCTGAATGTATAAGAGACCATGGGAAATGAAACAGCAAAATTGTCAGAAGTGGGCAGAAGTAGGCAGGAGAGGGAGGTCCTAGAGGAGAAATGAGCTCTGTTTCTTATAGATTGATTCTTGTTTGTATATTCCTCTCCTCTCCCCTCCCACTTAGCACAATACCTGAAATATAACAGGTACTCAGAAAATTATTTTTGATTAATTGAAAAGATTAAATTCAATTAATTCTCACAGACTGGCTCCTATATGTGGACACACCACTGCCCCATATTGCATTATCACTGGGACATGCAGATAGAGTTGTCCTTCAGCAGTTTCATAGCATAGGGGAAAGTTAGGGGAAGGATATGTGCATGTGTGTGTGTGTGTGTGTGTATGTATGCACACATGTGCATGTACATATAGATTTGTATTTATAGAATTTTAGAATCATAGAATCAGGGGTGGAAGGAACTTTAGATATCATTGAGCCTATCCCTTTTATTTAGTAGAATCTATACCCTAGAGACTTTAAGTGATTTGCCTAGGATGATCCTAGTTGATCCTTCATTCTCAAAGAGGACCATGACATCAGGTCAGGGACACCAGGACATGGAAATGAATTGTGAAGGTGGGCTGCGCAAAGTTAACAGCCTCACTTTCTCCTCCAGAACCATTTAGATCAAGTAGCTAGATATAGATCAGAATGTGTCCCTGGATACAGTGCAAGACCTTGGTCTTTTCAGTAGTCATCCAGTGTACATTTGTAACAATAGTATTTAAAGTCAGATCTTCTTAAAGCCATGTCCATCACTCTGTCCAATATACCATGTGGTTTTTCTGCATAGAGAAGGAATTAATTGAATCCACCATCACCAAGAGAAAAAGAGTAAAGAAAAAAGAAAACCCAGAACACAATCTTGAGAGACATTTATATATATGGTATGGCCACATAATAGTGAAATTCTGAAAGGGATTGTGAAATAATCCAAAAGCTAAAAATAGAAACCAATAGAGCAGTGTGACAAAGTCAACATGGAAAGGATGTCCAGAAAGAGAGAATAGTCAATAATGGGAAGTGCCCCAGGAAGATTATGGAAAGTGAAACTTGAAAAAATGTTCAGGGGAATACCTGGAAAGGTCATTGATGACCTTTTAAGAAAGCAATTTTAGAAGATTGTAATGTGTAAAGCTAGACTCAGCAAAGGGTTGAGGAAGAAGCATTAAAGAAGCAGAGGCAGTAATGTAAGGATATAGTTCAGAGATGGTTGACTCAATGTAAATTTCTTCCTTCCTTCCTTCCTTCCTTCCTTCCTTCCTTCCTTCCTTC
>JAJPUD010001683.1:160156-210965 GCA_023553655.1 Myrmecobius fasciatus | reverse complement strand
CTTTTCTTCCTTCCTATCTTCCTTCTTTCTATCCTTCCTTCTTTTTATCCTTCCTTCCTTCCTTCCTTCTTTTCTTCCTTCCTATCTTCCTTCTTTCTATCCTTCCTTCTTTCTATCCTTCCTTCTTTCTATCCTTCCTTCCTTGCTTTCTTCTTCCTTCCTTCCTCTCTTTCCTATATTCCTTCCTACCTTTTCTACCTTCCTTCTTTCTTTCTTTTCTTTCTTCCTCCCATTCCCACTTTTTTTCTCACCTTTCTAGTTTTTGTTCTTTTCTCCTTCTCTTTTCTATTTTACTTCTCCCTTCCTTAGAGAAGGTAGATTGTGGTGATGAACCTGTGCTGAAAAACAGCCAAAGGTAGTGGGCAAAAAATACAAAGATGGAGGAAAAGCGTCCTCCTTTTCTAATAATTGACTACAAAATCAGAACTTTCAACAATGGAACATCATGGGGATAGTAAACTTGAAGAACAAAGAGGAATGTGTTAGTATGAATAAAAAGATTTCAGACCTTAGACCTTTTTTTAGATATTTACTATCAGTCTGATCATAGACAATTCATTTGACCAAATTGAGCCTCAGTTTACTTTTCAGTAAAATGGAAGAGTGGGACTTTTTAAAGTTTCCTTCCAGCTCTACAATCTACAAATTTTTGATCTTTTTGCATAAGGTTAGGGGGAATGAATCAGTGGGGGATTTTTATCCAAGAAGGGGATTTCTGAATCATTTACCTTGGAGATAAAAAAAAAAGAGTGATGATGAGGTCTCAGGTGTGACCACCTATACCTAGTTGAAATAAATTTGTGATGGGCATTCTGGGAACCAATGAAGTTGATGAACTAGAAGGACACACTGTTATCTATTTCAGTATCCATAAAATGCATTTTTAAATCTTGGAAGGGTCACATTCACATCCCATTTGACAATAATTAAATAGGAACTATTAGCAGAGAGGTTACCGAATAAATAGCCTAGAGATTTTTTTCTCTGCCCATCCAGAGAGGGAGTACCTGCTGAAAAGATTGAAGCTCAGTGGTGAAACAGTGTGGGCTAGTTAATACTACAACTCATAACTTTAAAAGAAACAGTGTTTTCCTCTGGGAAATTACTCAGAGTGCAACACAAGCATATTTTTCTAATTAAATAGATTAGTTTATGCCTTTGGCACTTAAAAAAATTCTTAGACTTCCAACCTCCTGAGTTAGAAGTATTTCCCAGGTTTATTTTCTGGCAATGAATTTTGGCCTTGTTTCTTACTATTTTGCTCTCCTCCCAACATTTCTAGCACTTTTTCTCCTTTCACCTAAAAATCTTTACACTTTTGTTTCTTGGGGACCTTTCCACCTCCCTTTTTCTGCTAATATAATCCATCTTGGCAAATAAAAACCCTCTGAATCTGAAAAACATATTTTTGGAAAAAAAATCTAGAGCCTTATTTTCCTCTCATTTCCCTTGTTTCTCTCCCCATCCAGTAAGCTATCTAATATGTGCTTAAGTGCAACTCTAGAGAGAAGTAGAGAGATGCACACATGTGGAATGTGCCCTCCATGCTTGTATTATACTCAGTGTGTGATTCAGGAGCCCAGGGATCCATTGGTCCCCAGAAGAGATTTGAAGAGACCAAGACAGAAAAAAGAAATTTCATTGTACTAACAAGCAATCATTGGGAAATCATTTTAAGACTTTGACAATAATTTCCCAGCGGTTGGTTGTCTTGAAGAAGGGAGGAGGGAGGAGAAATAGTGTTTCATACAGAATACCAAATAACTCCACATGACAACGCAAACCAGGTTTGAATGCCAGCAGCGGAGAAATTAAAGCTTGCTTAGCCATTATGTTGTCTGTCTTGATCAAGAAGGCATGGGGCGCCTTTCCCTCAGTAAAGCAATGTGAAGGGAATGTTGGAAGAGAAATGTGGAGATGAGAGGCTTAAAATGAGGGTCTTTTACCAGCACATTCCAAATGAAAGCCACTGCGAGTGGGTAACGGGGATGTCAATGTCTCGTTGAAATGAGACAAATACACAGAGGGTTGGACCCATTCCTGCAATTTCACATTTGAAGAAATCATTTCCTAAGGAAGATTAAAAGAAGGAGGTATTCAGATCCCAAAGAACATGGCTCTCTGAAATGGATCACTTAGAACTGTGGTTTGTGGTTTCATTGAGTGTGACACATTGGCATAAGGAAAGTAAATTGCTTAGAGTATTGCAATGTGTAATTCCAAGCCCCCCTGCCTTTGGCTGATGTTTTACGTAAGTGTTTTCTATGTTTGTGCTTTTACAGATGGGAATCCATTTATAACCTCTTATACTCAACACTTTGACTATCCTCTTTAATAAACTATTTTTTTCTGACCATTCTAACACACACACATATACACATACACACTTGTGTATGTATAGTGTATGTGTTTGTGTTTGCATGTGTGTAGGTTCCCCTTTGTTTATATTTTAGTTTCCTATTATGAAGAATCTGATTCTAATGCTGTTTGCAAGAGCAGAGGCAGCTGGCATAGAAAAAAATGGTCTAAATTGTAGTAGAAGAAGCCTTTCCTTATCCCCCTTAAAGATCATATCTTCTCTTTGTTAATTATATCAAATTTATTGTGGATTTATCTTGCTTTCACCTACCTTTTTTTTGCATGTTTTCTCCTCCATTAGACTTTAAGAGCAGGAAATGTTAGCATTGGTGATGTGTTTCTTTTTTTTCTTTTCTGTATGTTCCTAAATTTTGACAAAGTTCTTTGCATGTATTAGGAGTTTAATAGGAACAGTAGATGGCACAGAGGATAGAGCACTGACCCTGGAGTCAGGAGGACCTGCAAATATAATCTCTGATACTTGACACTTGCTAGCTAGTGGTCCTGGGCAAGTTATTTAACTCTGATTGTATCACCAAGAAGAAAAAAAAAGAAGAAAAATGTGGTTGAGGTTTCAAAGAATTCAAGATTCCCTCACTTGCTTTTTTACAGTTTCTTAATTACATTTCTACATAAAGAGAAGATGGGCAAGTTTGTTATAGAATTGTAGAGAAGTCAATAGAATAATGCTAAAACATAATCAGATCATAGATTTAGAGAGGGAAGGCATTTTAGTGGCCACTTACTCTAACCTTATTCATTTTTGAGATTAGGAAACAGGAGCCAAAGGAAATTATATAACTATTCTCAATATCGTATAAGTAGTAAATAATTGAGGCTGAATTTGAACTTAGGACCTTTGACTCCAAAGTCAGTACTCTTTTTACTATCAAACGAAGAATTTGATAGATCCTACAAGTTTTGACCCATCTCAACCATTCTATGACATCTCACCTGACTTCTAGCATGTGCTGATTTATCCCTCCTCTGAAATTCTACTTTGTTTGTAGTATGTGCCATTGCATACATAATGGCATTGAATAATGCCCTACTTCTCTAGAGATTAGATTTCTATTAACTTCAACCATTTACAGTAGGACTGTGAACCTGGACATAAGAGAAAAAGCCATTTAAGAAATTGTCAGTGGATTTTTCTTAGTAAGAGAAACAGAAAATTCCTTTCATAGTCCTATGTACATATTTATATAGAAATTAAAGCAAATGATAGAAATCAAGAAGAATACCATGAGAACAACAAAAAGTGCCATTTTATAAGGGAAGGAGACATAGAAACTATTGGGAAAAAATCTAAATAATAAAAGCTTGAAGGCATGCAGGGTAGTGATTAAGGACAGACACATTTATACATCTCAGCTAACTCCCAAGACTCTCATTGTATTGTACCAGATTAATAGCTGTATATATACAGTGATGATCCTGAGTCAGCAGGAAAGGTGAGATTGCTCTGTTGAAGAAGGCAGGAAAGTATGCAGTAAATTTTACAAATGTATATATTACATAGAGAAAAGAGTTAATGTGGGGGCAATGGACAAAAAGTCAATCAAAGAGTCAAGATGGTATGAATTCTAATCCTGCCTTTAACTCAGATTGTGTGATAGAGGGCAAGTCTTCACAATCTCTCAGAAAATTCTACTATACTTTAAGTAGCTGTAACATAGTTGCCAATCTTCATCAGTGAAGGTGTTGTCTTCTTGATAGTTTCCTCTATCAATACAATAACAGATCTTGATTTAAAAGCAAAGGTGAAAATAACAACAAAATGTTTGGTACCTGAATCCTTCTGTTGCCTATGGTTTATTTAGAAAATTTCATCCGTCCATGGATGCATATGATAATAGATTTAGCAATGGAAGGGGTCTCAGAAGTCATCTAGTCCAACCTTATCATTTTCTAGATGTGTATAGAGAGATAATGTAACCTATGGTGCTTACACAGATACTAGGTGGCAGAGAGAAGAAGATTTAAAGGCAATTTCTCTGATTCTAAACCCAATGCTTATGTGTTAGAATGTAAGTTCATTATGGGGAAGCATTATGTTTTGTTTTTCTTTTGCATCTCCCATGACCTACAGTATAGTGGGAGAAGTGGGAGAAGTAGAATTTAATACATTGCATGTTTTCCCAAATACTCATGTGTTTCCTTAAAGTTATGATCTGTCTTTCTTCATACTTTTTTTCTTACAATGCCTCTCACAGCATCCTGCACTATCTCTTAAATTTTAAAAGTAAATATTTTAATTGGTTTCATGGCATATAGTAATTAAAGAATTTTAAATTTTAAATGGTGAAGAGAAGATAGATAGTAATTCCTTCTGGCATAATATTATGTTTTGTATATATAGAGGCTCATGGAGTACCACTTTTGTGATCTTGGGACAAATTACCTCATTAGTCCTCATTATCCCATTTGCAACATGAGGGAATAAGCTATTTCAGGTTTCTTATATTCTAGATCCATCATTTCATAAGAAATCCTTTGTGGCTTTTTCTCTAAAAAAAAATCAGTATATTTATCTATTTGCCTTGTTTTGTAGAACATATCAGCTTTTAAAAAGTCATTTGTAAAGTTCTGTAGGTGGAAAAGTTTTAGTAAATATTGGTCTATTCATTTCCATTAACTTCAGTTATATATTTGGAGACAGATTTGAGTGGGGAGAAATCATTGGCTTAAATACAATAAAAATTCCACTTAAAAATGTAATGTGTCTTTTAAAATAATGTTAAAAAGAAAAGGCCTCCTTTTTTGGATAAAATATGAATGCTATTCAAAATAGGCCACAAAATATGAATGGGAAATAGCTAACAGTTTTTTTCTTTTTTTTTTTTTTCCTGGAGACAAAGTCTTAGTGTTCCACAGGGAACTTAGCACTGACAATTTTACTGAAAACTGACTGTACTAAAAATCCCTCTGAATCTATCAAAGGCCAGTATTCTGGACCAGGAAAATATAAAACTTTCTTTATTTGATGAGGCCCTTTTCTTATGCATTTGCAAAGTATTTTGGATTTTTAGTCATTTCGAGATTGATCTAAGATTAAAAAAGAAGACTCAGAAATCCAGTAACAATTCAAAGTGTATCCAGAAAGCAACAAATAAGGGGGACTTTTTTCCCCCTGTAAATGTGAAACTTCTATAAAGTGAATCTTCAGGTAATGTATAGAGAATACTTTTTTGGTATATAACTATGACTATGGGAAATCTCTGAAAATCACTTTTTTTAGATAAGAAGGGATCCTTTCTTTGTAGTATGGACTCTTCCCCTCCATGTTTTTCTATATAGACATTAGAGATTTTTTCTAAGGAAGATCCCCAAGGAAGATCTCTTTTGGCTGATTCAGTTCATAATAAATCTATTCTGATATCAAAATTTCCAGAAGTGCTTTTCTGACATTAATGATTAAGAAATGACAAAGCAACACCCAGCTTCTTTTTACTGGTCAGGAAAAGCAAAGCACATATTAGCAATGACTGCCGATTTTAAATTCCCTTTTCTCTTTGTCTGTCGAGCTGTCTGTAATCATCAGAGTGGAAAATCACTTTGAAAGCTCAATCTCAAGGAAAAAAAGAGAGATTTAAAGCCTAATACAGCACAAGAGCTAGCAGTCAGGAGAGCTTTTATTTTTTTTTTCAAGTTCTTACACAGTTTTTAGAAAGTTCTAGAGAATACACCATCTCTTGATGCAATTTCCCCTTTGCCCCCCATCCCTGTACCTTCAACTTTGCTTGCCAGACAGGAAAAATTTCAGGTTTGCTTTTCCCATATGTAAGAAAAGAAGGAAAGATTGAGGGAGAATTCAGTTAACTATACCCAAAATATGGAGTAAAATCTTTTTTTCTTTCTATCATCTATCTACCTATCTAGAAAAAAAAGAGGTAAATAGAACTAGCTATCATCTATAATCTATAATCACATAATCTATAATATATACACATATCTATGTAATGAGATCGTCAGTAATGGGGTGCAGTTGGCAGGGCAGAACTGGAATACTAATTGCTCCCTGAGGCAGGCAGACAGGCAAAGGCTCTGATAGAGATTAGTTTAGCCTAGTGATCCCATTCTCTGTGGAGATCATAGACAGCCTTGCCCTGCTATGTCCTCTCAGAAATCCCAGTCATGTCACTAAGATTAAATTTCCCCTATAAATCTGTCCATGGCTCATGCCATCTTTGATGAACATCTTTGGATCAATCCACCATGACACTCTACATTTAGACTCCATCAGTTCTTTCTATGGATAGCATTTTCTACCTTGGTTCTTCAGAATTGTCTTGGATCATTGTATTGCTAAGAATAAACTAGTCATTCACAGTTGATTATACTGTGTACAATGTTCCCCTGGTTCTGCTCACTTAAGTTCTTCAGTTCCTGTAAGTTTTTCCAAGTGTATCTGAAAGCATCCTTTTCATAATTTCTTATAGCACAATTATATTCCATTACAATCATATGCCATATTTTGTTCAGCAATTCCTCAGTGGATAGGATCCTCAATTAGCAATACTTTGATACCACAAAAAGAACTACTATAAATATTTTTATACATATAGATCCTTCTTATTTCTTTGGAATACAGACCTAGTAATAGTGTTGCTGGATTAAGGGATATGCATTTATAACTCCTGAGTAGTTCCATCTTGTTTGTCAGAATGTTTGTTTCAGTTCACATTTTCACTGTGTCCCAATTTTTCCATATACCTTTCAACATTTGTTATTTTCCTTTTATGCCATATTTACCAATTTACATTTGACTAACCTATAGTGATTTAGAACATTTTTTCACATGACTATAGATAGGTTTGATTTCTTCTTTTGAAAACTGCCTTTTTATGTCTTTTGGCAATTTGTCAGTTGAACGATGGCTCTTATTTTTTATAAATTTGACTCAGGTCTCTATATATTGGAAAAATGAGGCCTTTATCAGAAATAATTGCTGCAATGATAAAAATTTTCACCCAATTTCCTGCTTTCCTTCTACTTTTGGTTCCACTGACTTTGTGCAAATACTTTTTAATTAATACAATCAAAATAGTCCATTTTTATCCCATGATCCTCTCTATCCCTTGTTTGCTTATAAATTCTTCTTTTATCTATAGATATGAAAGCTAAAATTTTTCATGCTCCCCTAAATTGCTTATTATATCACCTTTTATGGCTAAATCATTTAACCTTATTTTGGTATACTATATGAAATATTGGTCTATGCCTAGTTTCTGCCAAAGAAGTTTTCAGGTTTCCTAATAATTTTTGTGAGTTTTCATCCCAAAAGTTTGGAACTTTGGGTTTCTCAAACTCTAGATTACTACTGTCATTTACTATTGTGTACTATGTACAAAAAATGTGGAATACCACTGATCCACTATTCTATTTCATAACTAGTATAATATTGTTTTTAGAATTACTGCTTTGTAATATATTTTTGAGCTGTAATATTCCCTCACATTTTTTTTTCATTGATTCCCTTGATATTCTTGACCTTTTGCTTTTCCAGATGAATTTTTTTATTATTTTTTTTCTAGCTCTATAAAATAATTTTTGGGGGTAGATTGAGCATTTTGGTACTGAATTAATTTAGGTAGAATTGTCATTATTATTATATTGACTCAACGTATGCACACACACACATATATAGATATAATCAATATTATCCTTATAGTCTATAGCATGTTTTTATATCTATTATCTAACCATCTAACTATCCTTCTAACTATCTATCTGTCTGTCTGTCTAACTACCTACCTATTTGAAGATCAAATTCACTTCTGGCTTATCAAAAAATTGAATTAATTAATGATCACAATCTATTTGCTTCAGCAATATTGAGTCATGTATTTCATTTATATAAAGTGGTGCTTCATGTTTACTCAGATTTGTTTTACTTTGGTTTCCCTTCATTTGACTTATTCTATCATTGAGACCAGACATTGTTCAAATACCTTAACATAATTTTTGACTTTTGAAGACAGGTGATCTATTACACATGTCATTTCCAATGGATTATATTGGAAAGAGGATAGGGGAGGCAGCAGGCTACAAAAGTGCAGGGACTCTGTGAAATGCTCATTGATAACAATGGAACATATATACAGAGACTGACATTCATAATGGGTACTGTTGGGAAAGGAAACATAAGTAAAATTCAAAACTGGATGTTTTCTTGTCATCCAGGAACCTGTTTGAGGCACAATCTTTCTGTTTGTTTCAGTGATGGAGCAATTTGGAATACTTCCCTTGGCATGAAGAAATTTGCTGTACTAATCAGAATCTCATTCCATTCTACAAACCATTATGAGATACTTATGAAAACAGGCAGATTCAGATTTCCTGTTTGAAATTTTGTCAGCTTTCACTTCTCTGCTCATTTACAAAATCACATAACTATGAAAGGCCAATTAGCTCCAAGTTCCCAGAAAGTGACAGAATAAATTGCTTTCTTCTTAGCAAATCCAGATTAATATTGTGGGTGGATGTAGAAGGAAAGTGTCCACCAAATGGTTTCATTTCATTTTTTTTTAACCAATATGAAAGAGCTCTTTACTTCCAAGTTTCTGTGACTCAGACTGCCCAGTGTCAACTTGTTTTTCAAACACCTTAGATGGCACCCCCTATTCCTTGATGAATATCTAACTTGAAAATGTGACTAGGACTTTGGGCAAGATCCTTAGTGCATAATAGCTATTAAGTTCAACTCAGGATCAAATAGATACCTTCTGAACTTTCAATTCATTCACTGCTTTTCCTTTTGTAGTTTGATAGCAGAAAATGTGCTAGAATTGGAGTCAGAGGATCTTAGTTCCTATCCCAAATCTGGTTCAACCTGGATTCAATTCAACTCCCTTTGTGACACCGGGCCTCAGTTTCTTGATGGGTTTCAAAATGTCCCAATCAACTGTCAATCTCTAAATCTCATGGAGGGAACACCATTCTATTGAGCTTGTTGTCAATCAATGTCTATAGGAAATAGAAGATGAATTTGAGATAGTTTTGCTCAGAAAACTTTCTAAGCAAAATACCCATGTTCTGTAATCTATAGAAATATTGATGAAGCCATAAAGTTTTTTTTATGTTTCAGTCTACAAGTCAAACATGACTTTTACACGTATGTCTTCTAAAGTTTAGTACAAATGAAAATGATTGGGTGAACTGATCATATAGGTAAAGTTTCCTTTTCAACCTTCTTCATTTGGAGACACCCAGGTTCCTGCTAAATGTTTCTCTCCATCACCAAGTTGCTTACATTTCAGGGATCCTATTAGTATAGAAAAGTGGCAGATAGTTTCATATCTCTTCCGTCCCTTTTTCTGTGGCTTTTCCACCCTCTTTACAAAACTTTTCCCTCCATTCCCCTATTCTTTGCCTCAGTTTCCTAGAGCTCCTCAAATTGGGGCATTCTACTTCCTGATCAATTTACTCGAATTTGCATTTATCTCATTTGCAAGGGACTCTACTTGTGCTAGAGTGGAAAATTAATCTGATAATACATGCTAACGGGAATTATTTTAACTTTTACCACATGTATGTGTGCATATACATATATACATGTAAGCATATGGAATTAATATGTGTATTTTACATGGTATATTGTATATTGCATTATATATATACATATATATGTACATATAAGTACATATATACCCTTCAACCCACCCATACCCACACATTTACATGTGTGTATATGCATGTATATATACAACATACACACCCATACATTTGAACATACAGCACTTTCATAGGTACATATCTACACACATGTGTGTATGTACACCCATAAATGCACTTACTTTTGACTTCAGAAGGATTCAGTGCTGGCAGATATAATTTCTGGCTTACAAATTTTCACATTGGTTCCTATAGCACAGCAGTTTTGTTGTTTTTCTTCTTTTCCTACATGTAATATGCCAAGCTTTCTAGACCTTCTGAGCAATTGTGCAGAACAAGGGCAAACTTACAGGCCGTAGTAAAATCATAGTTATAGATTTATAACTGGATGATATCATGGAAGTAATCTACTCCATTCTTTCTCATCTCATTTTCCAAATGAGGAAAATGAGACAGAGAGGCTAAATGACTTACCAAAGAGAGGGAATAGAAATCAAGGATTTAACCCTAGTTCCTCTACTGCCATATTCCACAAAAACAGCCAGATTTTAAATGATCCTAAATCTAATTGAACATATTTGCTTCATTCCATTTGTGACCGAGAAGGGCAAAATTTCAACACATCTTTATTCTAATCACCATGGAGAATGAGAAAAAACCTAGAAATTTTCCAGGTTTCATCAAAAGTGTCAATTGTTTTTCATCTTGGTGCTTGTTTGTTTTTTTCCTCATTGTAAAATAGGAAGATAGACCTGGTTTGGTTCTGATGGATTTTGTAAAGGGTAATTAAAACAAATATTGCAAGTGGGAAAATATTAATCTTGACATAGTGTTAACAAAAAAGAAACAGTTTTAATTATTTCTAAAATTTGCTCATTTTTCCTTATTGATAACCTAAGTAACTATGATAACTAGGAGAGAAAAGAAAGCTAAAGAATTTTCAGAAAATGTATGCACAGTGAATCCAATTCATGTCAACCCACATCCTTTGAGCACCTACTATATGTAATTAATTTTGCTTACCAGGAAGAAAAGAAATATTAATTGAGAGTCAACCCCTGTCCTTAAGGAACTCATAGTTGAGTAGGAGGAGCAGTATATGAATAGGTAGCATGAATTAGAATAATATGAGTGTGAAAGAGACATATGAGCAAAGTTTTGTGACATTTCAGAGACAGAAAAGATAACTTCTGGATATGAGTAGGAGTGGCAATCAGGGAATCAATTAAAAGAACTATGGATGGTTGTGCTAAAAAAAAGAGAATACTGGAGTAGGTAAAAGTTTTTATTCAGAACTTACTGTGTACTGGGTATTATGATAAGCACTTTCCAAATATTATGCATTTTAATCCTTATAACCACCCTAGGAAGTGGTGCTATTACTATCCCCATTCTATAGATGAGGAAACTAAGGATTTTCCCTGAGTAGCTAGTAGACTTCTAAAGCTAGGTTTGAGCTCAGGTCTTCTTGACTTCAGATCTATCTGGAAAGGGAAAAATAGTAGTGACTTTCAAGCATTTGAAGGATTATTATGTTAAAGAAAAATTAAGTTTGTTTTTTTTAGTCCATAATAGAAAGATTATTGAAAAAAAATCCATGAATGGAAACTACAACAAAATATATTTTATCTTCAATTAAAAGAAACTTTCCTTATTATTAGAGCTGTTTAAAAATGAAATGAGTAATCTTAAGAGATCTCTCCTTTATTGTAATGCATGACTTATTAAGACCTGTCTACTTCTGAGATTCTGAGATTCAGAGGTGTTGGCAATTGAGTTTGATCTTTAAAAGAAAAGAAGCAATTCAATAGCAAGTTATGGTTGAGAGAGCAGTGTTTTCATTAGGAATGGCCTGAGTAAAAACCTAAAGTGGGATAAGGAAGAATGAATTCAGGAAAAGGAAATTGATTATACTATACACACGAAACAATTAAATATGCTATGGGCAGAAATTGTTTATTTTTTTAAACTAAGGAATGTTTAAGAAGTAAAACTACTGATTGATAAAAATATTTAAACACCAATATTCTTTCTTTAAAAAAATACTTTATTTTTCAATACATCAAAGAAGCATTTCCATAATATAGTATATTTTTTTAAAAAGATGAGATTAAAAAAAAGATGTACAACTAGATAGTCCCTCCAAATGCACAACAAAGTTATCATGTATTTTTTTTTCTTTTTATGTCTTTCCCTCCTCTCCTCAGAGATAGCTACCTTTAGATACAGACATTCATATATGCAAAATTATTCTATCTATACTTTTATTTATTAGTTCTTTACATGGCTGCAGATGGCATCTTCATATGTCCTTTATTTTTAATCTATGTGTTTGTAATACTTAAAATGACTTAATTGCTCAAAGTTGTTCGTAAAACATTATTGCAGTTACTGTATACAATGTTCTCCTAGTTTTGCTCATTTCACTCTTGATCATTTCATACAAGTCTTGCCATGCCCTTCTCAGATCATTGAACTTATCATTTATTACAGCACAGTAGTTTTCCATCACAACTATATATCATAACTTTATACATTTCTCACTTGATGAGGATCCCTGAAATTATTAGTTCTCCATTACCCCAAAGAGACATTCAAAAATTTCTCTCTTTATTTTTACTAATTTTTTCAGCATCTTTTTTTACCCTATACCTGTTACCTTATCTTCTTCCCCATCTACTCCACTCACTTCACCCACTGCTCCTATAATCCCTCTCATGCTTTCCTCCCTCCTATTCCCCCTTAAAAGTTCCTTCCTACCTTGTCCCCTCACCTCTTCTCAGGTTCATAAGTCTTTCATAGTCTTCTAGATATACTCATTGTTTCTTCTTTGACCTAGATGAGCTTAGTAAGGTTCCAACATTACCAATCTTCCATCCCCACTTTCTTCCTCTCATGCCACATTGTATAATATAATTTCCCCCTTTTACCTTTTCCTATCTAATTTTTTTTAAAGAATCATCCCATCATATACAATGCAGCCTCACCTTTATTTCAAACTATCTTAGTAATGATGACAGTTTTTATATTCTTTCAATGATATTTTACTATGTGACCATGGCTTATAAATATTCTATAACTCAGTCAAAATCATCTTTTTTTTTTTCCCATTCCTTACATATTTTGCATTTTTTTCATTGGCTGTTTCCCCAGTCTGGAAGGTATTCCCTCCCCATTTCTGCTTCACAGAATCTTCACTTTCTTTTAAGACTCAGTCCAATAGTTTGCAGCACTTCTTTCCTAGACCACTTAGCTCCTATATGCTTTTCTCTTTCCCTATCAGTTAACCTTGGATCTGTTTGGTATATGGATTATATGTGTTTGTAATCTTTCCCATTAGACTATAAGTTTCTTGGGGGCAAGGGACCATTTTGCTTTCTTTTTTATATATCTAGCACTTAGCACTTTTGTTGTGCTTCAATCATTAAAATTATGTCCATTTAGGGTTTTCTTGGCAAAGATATTGGGGTGATTTTTGTTTCCTTCTCCAGTTCATTTTACAGATGAGGAAACTGAGGCAAATATGATTGCCCAAGATTGCACACCTAGTAAGTGTCTGAGGCCAGATTTGAACTTAGGAAAAAAAGTTTCCCTGACTCCATGGCTGATATTCTATCCAATACATTATCTAGTACTAGCAAATAATGATTAATAATTGATCATTAATCATTTTCTGGATTAACTGAAATATTTTGCAATGTCTCTGTATAACCAAAATTAAGGGATTATCTAAAAGACAATGAAGAAGAATATAATAGACATGAGAAACCTTTCAAACACTGAAAATAAGAAGTTAAATTGGAGAGAAATTGCATTAAATGATGTAATTGGTGAAATGTCACTGAGAAAAAACGAAAAAAACAAAAAAAAACCAACAATTATTTGTTTTGAAAGCAATAATTAATGGAAGCCAATTGCTCTATTGATGTCTTCCCTGTGTGTCAAGAGAACCAGAAGTCCCTTGCCCTATTGGATGGAATCTCACAGAATATTTATGGGAGGCCAGAAACAGAAGCATCACAGTTTGAACAAATATGAATGGATGGTCATTTGCGTTGTTTTAAAGATTATCTTCTTTCATGTACTCATAGGCTAATTGAAGTAGTTTAGAAGTGTTATGTCTGCAGTGGGGCATAAAGCTGAAATCAGATTGAAGAGGATCTTGAATGATAATCTATGTGTGAAAAGGAGGGAACAAATATTTATTAACTATCTAATATCTGCCAGTCACTATGCTAAGAACTTTACAAATATTGTGTTATTTGATTCTCACAATAACCTTGTGAGGTTGTTATTTATTATCTTTATTTTACAGTTGAGGAAACTGAAGCAAACAAAAATAAAATGACTTAACTAGAGTCATACAGATAGTAAGTATCTGAAGCCATATTTGAACCCAAATCTTCTTGATTCCAGGTCCATCTCTCTACCTGTTATATGATTTAGCTGCCTCTAAGAAGCTCTTATTTCATTTGTGAAATAATGAGGAGCCATTGAATATATATTAATAAAGCATTATATTATACAAATATATGTACATCTACAGTATACACACACACATATATATATATATACATATTACATGCATACAGAATTATAATAAAATTTACCATTCCTTACACACATAAAAACAAGGCACAGCTTGCAGTGCATAAATATCTGAAGTCTGGCATTCATTATAAAGGGAAACAGTTGGATGTCAAAGTGTGTAGAGCACTGGATTTGGAGCTAGCACGATTTGATTTCAAATTTTGATTCTACTTATTGATGGTCTAACATTGGGCAAATCAACTAAACTGCTCTCTGTCTTGATTTTCTCACCTATAAAATGGGTATAATAAAGCACTTATCTCACATGGTTGATGTTGGGAAGATCAAAGATGAGAATATATAAAGTGATTTGCAAATCTTAAAACACTATACAATAAAAAACTATTGTTTTTATTATTTTTTCTAGATGAGTTTTAGAAGGAAAGAAATGAAGTTTTTCCCTCAATTTGTAAATTGGTACAGTTAAATGAATCTAGAGTATTTTGGATGGATCTTTTGTGCCTAAATCTAATCCTATCTTTCCTCTTCCAGGTTCTAGGGGCACATTTACTCTAGTGTATTGATTCAATGCAGTTACTATTATTTCATCACTGTGGGTGAATCAACTCAAAGTATCTTGAAGATAGATTCCTTGTCAAATGGTCTTCTAGTAAGACTTAGACTAAAAATCTATCACCATGCAGCCACCCTTGAGATGACCCTTTCCTAACAATCCTCAGTAGTTGATACAGTTTGTTACTAGGCTCATATTTAAAGCCTTTCCAGTTCAATGGGACCATTCAAAGTTTGTGCTTTTCTAGCACAGTTCTTGAAAACTCAGAGCCATGTCCATATTTTGGTGGGACATATAAATAGGACCTAAGTAGAAATGAGAAAGGAAGAAATGTAATTCATTAAAACACAAGTACTCACATGTATGCACGCACACATACAATATGTATTCAATAACCTTTAACAACATAATATATGACTTGAAGAAGAAATTTGGCCACTATACTTTTCCTTATATCATAAGGCATCCTAACATCACATGTCCAAGACTTTCTTTTATCCATACTTGCCAAAAAAATGCAATTATTTCTAAGTTCCCAAACTCCTTCTCTGATACTTATTCACTTAGATAAATGTGTTCACTCATTTTTGTGTTGAAGAAAGCACTGAATATATTGCTGCTATAGCATCAAGCCCCCTAAGACAATGGAAACTCAGAGCCAAAGTTGGTTTTGTCACTAAAGGAACAAACAGTAATTTTACTGTTTCAGAGTTTCCAGTGGAAGCTAATCTGTGGTATATCCATTTTTGCCATATATATTATTCTTAATGCCATAGAAATGGGTACAAAATTTAAAAAAAAATCAGTTGAATTCCTTATGATGAGTTACTTTCTTTTCTTAACTATATTGACTTATACAGAATGAAGGTAGATTGTTAAAGCAGGTCATTTATTCACTTGCCACTCACATTAGTACAAATGCATTACATTCCATTTGGGCTACTGATGAGAAAATTAATATGGGATGGGTAAGTGTTTACAGTGAAATTCTGATTTGTGATTTAGTCAAATGGATGCACATTTCAAATAATATAAGTTTTTTTTTTCCTGTTTGCTTAAATTTTAATGGTATTCCCATGGAGTTACACATACCATCCATATTAATGCCCAAAGAGCCTGACATGATTAATGTCACTGAAGTGAATGCCAAAGGGATTAATAAGGATTTGCTACTTGTTGCATGGTGGGGCTACAAAGAGGCCCTGCCATTGAGAAATTCCAGGGTGGCCTCATTGTGTCAGAACTTTTGGATTAAATATATTAAACAAAAACATCTGTAAATGGTTACCAGATTTACATTCTTCTCTCCAGTAAAAGTGACATTGCGTTTGCTAAGGCACTACTGGGGCCCATTTTACTGAACAGTTGCTTCAGAAAGCACTTCATAAAAAACAATTATTGAATTAATTGTGATGTTTCCAGTCCGGTGTTCATTTATGATAGCCTCGCCACCTGTAAAACTTTCTCCCAATGGTCCTATAAAAGCAAGACGGGATCATTTCACAGTTTAGAAAAACCTGTGTTCTTTTGGTGAATATATATTCTAGGGTTAGGATTCTGAGAGTTAGAGTTTACAGTACCAGCGTCCTTGTGTGCTGCTCCAGGGAAATAAAATCTTGACAACTTATCAAGACATAAGTTCATTCTTTCACCTTGCTCCTACCTCTCTACTGTCCTTCCGGTAAAAGATACTTCACATTCTCTCCCACCTAAATTCAAGGCCTTTCTGGTTATTTTCTTCCTTCAGTTATTTTTAACTACTTTGGCAAGGTGGGGGCAGGAGAAAATGCCAACAACACACTACACTGCATTTTGAAGGTTCAGTTAAAAAGCACAAAAGTGATTAATCTTCCAACATCAACTTATCAAAAAATTTTCCCCCTGACCAGAGGTTCTGAGATTTTTTTTTTTTTAAACCTACAGGCATCACAAGGTTGAACAGGACACCTTGATTTGAGGAGTAGACATTTATTCACTTCAAATGATATGAAATTCCTGTTCTAGGCTCTGAAATAGCAGCAGAAAATGAGCTGATGTGGCAAGCAGCAAATCAGTTCTGGGGCAATGAGGACACTTATTCAATAAATAATCAGTGAGTTCCTTCTGGACCAAAAGCACTGGGTTATGCTGGATGCTTTAGAACTAGGTAGCTCCCTTCCATTCTCACAACCACATCTCTAAATTCTGGTTCTTATTATTGCTTGCTTAGCCTTCTAGCTGAATTCCTTGCTTCAAGATTTCCTTTGCTCTTTCCTTTCTCAACCATCTTGCACACTACTACCAGATGGATTTTCCTAAAGCTCTGCTCTGATGTTAGTCTCTTTCTTCATAAATTAATAGTTCCTCAACTCCATTCCCATTATATGCCCACAAAGAATCTAAACTTGACCCTTTACAATGTGGTCCCAGTCTTTCCAGTATGAAAATGGACTCTAGAGCTTAAATCTAATTGTATCATTATATAGATAAAGAAACTGAGGCCCATAGAGAGGTAGTTCTTTAATTCAAAAAGAGGTACTTTTTAAATTAAAGCTTTTTATTTTCAAAATACATACATGGATAATTTTCACAATTCACTCTTACAAAACCTTTTGTTCTAAATTTTTCTTTCCCTTCCCCTTACCTCCTCTACTAGATGGCAAGTGATCCAATATATATTCAACATGTACAATTCTTCTATACATATTTCTAAAATTCTGCTGAACAAGAAAAATAAGATCAAAAAGGGGAAAATGAGAAAAAAAATGCTAGCAAACAAAAAGAGAGAAAAAAATACTATGTTGTGGTCCATATTCAGTTCCCACTGTCCTCTCTCTGGGTGCAGATGGCTTTCTTCATCACAAGGCCATTGGAATTGGCCTGAATCACCTCATTGTTGATGTGAGAGCCATGTCCATCAGAACTGATCATCATATAATCTTGCTGTTGCCATGTATAATGTTCTCCTGATTCTGTTCATTACATTTAGCATCAATTCATATAAGTCTATCCAGGTTTCTCTGAAATCATCCTGCTGATCATTTCTTATAGAACAATAATATTCCATGACATATTCAGCCATTCTCCAACTGATGGGCATCCACTCAGTTCCCAGTTTCTTGCTGCTGCAAAAAGGGCTTCCACATTTTTGCACATGTGGGCTCGTTCCCTCCTTTATGATCTCTCTTTGGAATATAAGCCTAGTAGAAACACTGCTGGATCAGAAGGTACACACAGTTTGATATCCCTTTGGGAATAGTTCCAAATTGCTTTTCAGAATGGTTGGATCAGTTCACAACTCTACCTATTAGTATTAGTATCCTTGTTTTCCCACATCCCTTCCAACATTCATGGTTGTCTTCTCCTGTCATCTTAATCAATCTGAGAGGTATGTAGTGGTACCTCAGAGTTGTTTTAATTTGCATTTCTCTGATTAATAGTGATTTAGATAGTGACATTTCTGAAGTCATACAGATAGCAACTGACAACAACTAAGATGTAAAACTAAGATAGGGCAGTGAACAGAATAATGTATGAATTCAAGTCAGGAGGACTCTTTAGTGTGAAACCTGCCTAAGATATTTATGACCCTGGAAAAATCAATGTTCACTGGTTACTCAACAAATATTCAATTTGGTTACTCTTTCTCCTGCACCATGGTTCCTCCCTTAAAATATTATGTTTCTGATCTGGAATTATACCCAGACTGGAGAGGTAAATATAATAAAAGAAGAAATGTTTATAGAGAGCTTATTCTGTGCCAGGGACTATGATAAGCACTTTTAATAATATTATCTCATTTAATTTAGGTTCCATTATTATATTTATTTTACAGATGAGAAAACTGTGGTGACTTAGGTGATGAGTATCCTATACCAGATTCTAACTCAGTCTTTCCTGACACCAAGCCCCATGCTGTATGCATCATACCTACCTGCCTGCAGAGTATGCTGAATCCCAAACAGGAGGATCAACCAAAAAAACCTCTCTCATCCTCTACAGCTTCTCCATCCCCTAAAAAAAACACTCTGAGATCTTCAAACTGAATCACTTATATGTATCATGTATGCCTTAGACCTCCCTACCTCCATTTTTCACTCAAGCCTAAAACTTGGAATAGTTTCCCTGTCCTGTTTCCTTCACTACCCTGACCATCTTTTAAAGTTAAGTTTAAATGACATTTTCTCAAAGAGGCCTTCCTTGTTGATATCAGTCAGAAATTCTATCCTTCCTTCTTCATTACAGTCACCTTCTGGCACTTAATAAATAATGCTGCATATTTAACCTACCTCTTCTCACTTGCAAGCTTTATCAGAGTTTTGCTGCTGCTGTTCAATCATTTCAGTCACATCTGAATTTTTTTGTGACACCATTTTGGCACTTTCTTTGCAGATATTGGAATAATTTGCCATTTTCTTCTCTAGTTCATTTTTTATAGACTATAGATTTTCGCAGGTTAAATGACTTGTCCAGAGTGACACAGCTAATAAGTATCTGAGCACAGATTTGTCCTAATGCCAAGCCTACTAGTACTCTTTTCACTACTTGCAACTAATTGCCCTTCTTTGTCCTTGAGTGGCTAATATAGGGATTCCTATATTTTGTGTAATATATCAAGCTTTTCAAAGTGTCTACTTTTTTAAATCAACCTTGTGAGGTTGATAGGTTAAATATCATTAATTTCATTTTACAGATGAGGCCTAGAGGTGAAGTGATGTATCCAAGGTCACATAGCTCGTAAAAGTTGAAAGGCTGATTCAAATTCATGTTTCTTGACTCCAGGCCCAGGGATTTTCCCACTATTATATACTATCTCTTTCCATTAAGCTGCCTTTTCACTCTTGCATTTTATTACCAGTAAACTGACTTTCCTGGTCTTGGACAATTTACTTCCTATTCTCCCATTCAGGATTTCTGGAATAAAAGTAGCTCTTTATGAACTCTCAGTGAAAGACAATTTTCTGCCTTTGAATTTCATGTGAGCACACACAGATGTTTTCCACAAATTTTGGGAAAGATATTTTTTTCCTCTAGTGTTCTTTTGTGATTTCTGTATATGAAAAGGCAAAGGAGCAGATAGATGACATAGTGGATAGAGCTCTGGGCCTGAACTTCAGTTAATTACTAACTTTCTCAGTTTTTTGTGATGGTCCAATTGGACCAATCAAAAACTGACATAGTTTTATCAGTAAAAATGACAATAAAGAAAAGGCAATATCATCTGCTTTGCTACTACATCTCAAGAAGAAGGGAACCTTTTTATCTGACTTGAATTTGAAATCTTCATGTTTTGTTTGCCTGATTAGAATGCAAACTCCATGAGAGCAAGGCTTGCATTAATTTTCTATTTATATCTCCTATTCTTTGCACAGTGCTTTTCATATAGTAAGAGTTTAATAAAAGATTTATTTATTTATTCAACCACTCCTTAAAAAGAGAGACTGGGTTTTCACTATTCTTTGTATCCTCAGAACTTAGCAGGATATGTATCACAGCAAGCACTTAATAGATTTCATTTCTTCATTTCTTGAAGAAAGGATCCATTTTCCCCATTCTTTTTTTTTTTTAAGAAAAAATGCATTGATTAAGCACCTGCTAAGTTCCAGATACTGAATTAAGAACTTTACACATGTTATTTCATTTTATCCTCACAATAATCCTAGGAGTTAGGTGTTATTGTTGTTTACCTTATTTTTCTTTTTCTTCCTTTTTAAAAATATTTATTTTTAATACACATTGCTTTATGAGTCATGTTGGGATATAACAGTCAGAACAATAGGAAAAAAAAATTCCCCATTCTTTAGAGCCTTGATGTTTAACACAGAGTATGACACATTGTTGTCCAGTCACATCAACTGTATTTCATCTTTGCAACACAATTTGAGGCTTTCTTGAAAAAAATACTGGAGTGATTTGCCATTCTCATCTCCAGCTCATTTTATAAATGTGAAAACTGAGGCAAACCAGGTTAAGTGACTTGCCCAGGGTTACACAGCTAACATCTGAGGCTAAATTTGAACTCAGTTCTTCCTGAATCCAGTGATGCAATGACAATTACTGTATTGACTGATCATAGCTGAATTTTTCCATGCCAGTTTTGAAATAAATCCCTAATTTTTTAAAAAAAGATTTCATGCATTTGTAGAGGATCTGGAGTATATTTTAAAGTTAAGATTGTTTTTTTCTCCTTCTGCTAATCCATATCTAAATTTTACTCACTATTATCCCACTTCACCTCCTACATTTCTATACATGATTTTGTCTGTTTTCTTGGTATGCAATGTTACTTTTTGAATACAGTATTGCCAAAGCCATATAAGAGTCATAAATCACATACTATTTATTTTAGTGATATCTGATGTTCAAGAGTTTTTAGGTTTTACCCAATTTCTCTCTCTCTCTCTCTCTCTCTCTCTCTCTCTCTCTCTCTCTCTCTCTCTCTTTCTCTCTCTCAGGAAAGATACTAGAGTGCTTTATCATTTCTTTTTCCATTTTATTTTACAGATAAGGAAACTAAGGCAAACAGGATTAAGTGACTTGCCTAGTGTCACATAGTTAGTAAGTGTTTGAGGCCACTATTCAAAACATATGTGTGGACAATTCTTCAACATTAGCTCTTGTAAAACCCTGTGTTCCAATTTCTCCCCTTCCCCCATGCCTTCCCCTGATGGCAAGTAGTCCAGTATATGTTAAACATGGTAGAAATATGTGTTAAATCCAATATATGCACACATATTTATTCTGAGGCCATTTTTGAATGCAGGAAAATGAGTCTTCCTGATTCCAGACCTGGCACTCTATCCACTGCATCATTTAGCTCCCACGTCAAATTTTCCAACTTGCATTAAGATATATTTAGCTTACTTTAAAATATTTTATTGACCCATGCTTTCTTCACTGCGGGGAGCTTCCCATGAAGTCTTCCTCTGTCAGTGAACATCTGTTGGAACTCCATTCATTTCCTTATAATTCACAAGTGAAGGAGACTATTCATCCTCAATCCTGCAACTTGAAAAGGCAAAGCCTGAAAATTGTTTGAAAAGAATAGTGCTCTAATTTTATACTTTTTAAACTTTTTTTTTACTCTGGCATTAATGTGAATATAGTTAAGAGAGATTATGATGGGCAAGTCAAGAAATTACTAGAATTAATGAAAAACTTTTATCTCAAAGTCTTATCTGGGGTACAGATATGTTGACCGTTGGTCAGATTCTTTTCTTCTTCCTAAAATGGCAACAATAGCAGCTTTTTCACCTTTTTTTACAGAGTTTTGTAGAGAATAAAATGAAGCAAAATATGTGAAGGTACTTTTAGATTGTAATATGCTTATTCAAATTCATTATTACTTTAAATGAACATTAAAAATTAACTTTTCTTCCCTTATCTACCAACAGAGTTGTTTTACAAAAAATATACTCAGTACACCATCTTTTCAAATTTGTCTCTCTGTCTCTCTCTTTCTTTCTCAGAGATTATTTCTGTTAGTTAAAAGACAAAGGGTGAAACTCTAATTGGAAGAAAATGAATACAAGGAGTTAAACTATAAAGTGTGAAATATTTATGAGTAGCATATGGCAAAATTGGGACAGAGTTGGACTATTTGAATTTGTAGCCATGTCCAAGGATAGCCTCAAACTAAGCAACTTTTGAACAACATAAAGCACACAAATTCTGAAATGCTGCCCTAAAATTGCATTTGGGAATACAAAATAAATCCTTTGGCAGATATCTAAACCCCAGAAGTGACAATTATAACATTGTAGCCTTTACTGTGCTTGAAATATGCTATAAATTATATTACTATTAATATGAGGTTGTTTAATGCTATAAACTTTGTTTTTCCTAAGGGTGGGAAAAGTAGTCAATGTATGTATGCAAATAATGGCTAATTCAAAGGTGATTTCAAAGCCAAGTTTCTAAGGTTTTTGGTCTTGACAGTCTAAAAAAAATAAAAACTCTTTAATTTTGCAGCAGGGTAGAGTTTAGTTTCTCTCTGTCTAATTTAATAAGTAAAGTTCACAGAGTTGGTGGGAAATGCCCCATTAGAATTCATTTTCTTGTATTTATTAATTTAGAAATATTTCAGGATAGTTTGAGAATTTTTAACATGATGGTGAGTACCCTTTACAGTAGAGACTTGTTTAATGTTAAGATCACAGAATCTTAGAATTGAAAAGATCTGAGTTTCTCTGTACTTGCCATTCCTCCCTTGTTTCTTTTCAGCCTTAATTCAACTCTTCTCTTTGTCTACTCATCTTTTGTTTTGAAGTTTCTCTTACTTTTCAAAGCTCTACCTCAAATCTATCACTTATTGAGAATCACAGAATCTCTGAGCTGAAATGTACCTCAGAGATGATATAGTCTTGGAGTTTTCAAACTTTTTTGTCTCAGTATATTTTTATACTCTTAAAACTTAATGAGTTGCCTCCCACTTCAGAGCATTTGTTCATGTGGGTTATATTTGTTAATATTTAACATCTTAATATTGTTATAAAATAATTTTGACCTCCTCCACCTCCTGTAAAGGTATCATGGATCAGCAGAAGTCTCTGTACTATGAAAACTATTGCTCTAATTCAATTGCTATCAACACAAGAATTTCTACATTGGCATAACCATAAAATGGTCACTAGGCCTTGCTTTTAAAGTTCTTATTAGGGAGAATTTTACTACCCACTATAGAATAAATTTCTTTTAGAATTGCTCCAATTGCTAAGAAGTTATCTCATACACCCAGTTTCTTTGTAACTTTTGCCTCTTGTTCTCAGAGATTTCCTTAAATGCCAAGAAAAACAAATTTAATATCATATGATTACATATACATATATATTATCATGTTATTTTTGTGAACTTAATGGTGCAGTCAAAATGGCTTCTTATTTGGATAGCTAAGCACAAAGCCATTACCACCACTAACAAGTGTGTTATGTAATTATATTAATAAATGATATCTATTTGAAATGCAAGGCAACCTATTACTCCAACTACCATTTTCATGTACTATTTCCATTCACTTTTATTTCCTACAATCCTTCAGATTCCTTCAAATTTCAGCTTAAGCGTTACCCTTATGTGAGGTCTTTTTTGATCCCTCCATCTGCTAGTGTTTTTTTTTTTTTTTTCAAAAATCATACCCAATTTATTGTATTTATTTTGTAAATTAATACTTATATATACACTTAGTATTGCCATGTATAAGTCACAATTTCTCTGGAGTTTCTATTTCTTCACCTGTAAAATAAGACTCTTGGATTAAATGAGCCTTAAGGTTCCATTTAGCTCTGGTTGTGGCCCATTGTGATTACAATCTTCTGGGATTTTTTCTAGACTGCAAATATACTTTTTCAAATGTAGCACTAAAATGTAGATAGACAAAATAGATTATAGTGAAACTATCAGTTTCTTTGCTCTGGAACATATATACCACATAAGTTAGCCTAAGATTACACTAGTATTTCTGGTTGCCTTATCATGCAGTTCATTCAGCTTGCAATTAACTAAAATGCTTCTTTTGTGTGTAGTATCATTTTAGTACTTGCCCTCTGAATCACTTACATCTTAATAAATTCTCCATTTGTGGAATGGTAGAATCTATTGAATTGTTTAATTAGAATTTTTTTCTTTAAAATGTTTTTATTGATGTTTTGCAAAAATATCTGTCATTTCCATTTAGCCTTCTTCCCCACCCCATACACTATTTATAAAATAGAAAAACAGGTAGGAAAACAATCTGAAGTATATCAATTGACATTCTGTATAATTATATATCTATACATCTCTCTACCACTCTATTAAAAAAAACTATAGAAATGTCTGTCTGTCTGTCTATCTATCTATTTGCGTCTGCCTATTGATTTATCTATCTATGCAAATACTTATTAAATTGCTGGGTATTGCATTCAGCCCTTGGGATGAGAATGTAATGGAAGACTCTTAATCTGAAGGAATGTCCAATCCAGGAGGATTAGAGATGAAGTACACTATTGGTTAGTGCATAATTAATGTCCTAAGACCTCTAAATAGTTTATGGGAAAGAGACAGGCAAACATACAGAATGATGGTAACAGTCAGAGGTATAGAAACAGAAAAACAGGAAGAAACAGACACAAACACACACAGTAAGAGAGACACACACACACAGAGACAGTCAAAGAAAGAGACAGAGATAAAAATAGACATAGACAGTGGGGGGGGGCAAAAGAACACTCATCAAGTGGGAAAGATTGGGGATACAAATATTCATAGGGAAGATAAACCCTGTGCTCTAGGAATTTAATTATAATGGAAAAAGAAAAGATATAGAAAGGTCCTGTTGAAAGTAATGATATAAAACAAAAATATGACGAACTATTCTGTAGTATGAAGACCAAGGTAAAATTTAAAAAAGGGAATGATTTTGGCATCTTCCACATCTGATCAGAACTCGAAAGCACCTGTGTCAGTCCCCTTTAAGCCCATTAGAACAAATTGTTCTCATCCTTCTATTCCTCTGGGGCAAGTCTTTACACAATTAGGATAGACATCCCTCTAATTCACCAATGTGTTTAACATCTGTTGATTATGCTTATAACTTGGTTTAGTTTTTCTACTGATTTTTTTTTAAGGCGTAGCTGCTGGGCTTGCTTCTTGGAGAGTTACCTGTGTCCACACACGTTTACACCTATGTAGTGTCCACACCAAAAATGGATGAGTAACCCTGAAAAGGGCTCAGCATGCCTTCACATCAGAGGTGCTAGTTCTTCCTGAATAATCCTTACATTTATATTTAAAGTAAAAGTGATATGACTGGAGCGGTATAGACGCTATTTGAGGTAGAAGAGAACCCTTCTGATTGTGTAGATAAAAAGAAGATACTATGTAAATGGAAGCATTATGGTACAGTGGCAAACACAATTGACTTTAAGTCCAGAATATCTGAGTTCTAATCCTAGCTCTGCTATTTAATAATGGTGTGACATTAGGTAAATTCTTTAACTTCTTAGATCTTTGTTTCTTTATCCAGGGAATAAAAGGATGAGCAGCCATGTGAGATTTGTAGTATAATAAAATATCACTATAGACAGTGTCAGAAGATCCAGATTCAAGCTATAGTTCTGTTTGAATTTAGGCAAGTCATTTAATTACAGCAAAATTCAATTTCCTATTCTGTAAACTGAAGAGTTTGGATTAGATGATCCCTAAGGTTGTTTTCAGGTCTTATTTTCTTTGATTCTGAATCAGTAACTGAGGTAGACTCATAAAAAATTCCTCAGCTTGTTGTTTTCTGAGGAAAATTATTTACATGCACCTAGGTTCTCTGTCTCCTATATTTAGGGCAATCTACTTATAAGACAGTAAGCACAAGGTAGGAATTAGGTGAAACAGTGGATATTTGAGCTCTGGACTTGAATCTAGGAATTCATTTTTAAATTAATATTTCACTTGTAATTGGGAAAGTATTATTTTAAATAAATAACTAAGTAGAATAGAGCTTGAATATTCTGATCCAACATAGATTATTTCTAGTAAAGATAATGGCTAGATGTTGGGCTATTCAAATTCTTGCAATTATTCTTCCTTATGTTTAGCTTCTTGTTATTTAGTCATTTGGAATTATATTGGATTCTTCATGATCTCATTTGGAATTTTCTTGGTAAAGAAACTGGAGTGCTTTGTACTTTCCTTCTCCCACTCATTTTATAGATGAGAAACTGAGGTAAATAAAGCTAAGTGATTAGCCCAGGATGACACAGCTAATAAGTGTCTTAGGCCAGATTTGAACTCAGGAAGATGAATTGGACATGATTGAAATGTAAAAAAAAAACGAATTCCAAATTTTCTCTCACCTTACCTCTCTCTGAGATGGTATGCAATTTGATATAGGTTATATGTGTTTAATCATGCAAAAAATTACAGTATTAATCATGTTGTGAATGACAACACAGATGCAAAGGAAAAATAACCATGAAAAAATACAGAAAATGAAAAATAGTGTTCTTTGATCTGCATTCAAATTCTTTCTCTAGAAGTATATAGAATTTTTCACCTGGAGTTCTTTGGAATTGTCTTAGATCATCATACTGCATATGCATAGTTTAATAGTTCTTGGTTATAGAGAAAGAATTATGGAAAATGAATGTGGATTGAAGTATGGTATTTTCACTTTTTTTTCTTGTATTTTTTTTGGGCGGGGTTGATTTTTCTTGCACAAATGACAAATACGGAAATGTGTTTAAAAGCATTGTACATATTTAATCTATATCAGATTGCTTATTCTCTTGGGAAGGGGCAGCAAGGGAGGAAGAGAGAGAAAATTTGGAATACAAAATCTTACAAAAATGAATATTGAAAATTATCTTTACCTTCATTGGAAAAATATAACACTTTGGAGGGGAAAAAAAGAAATGCTAAAGATTATTTCACAGCTTTCAGCTTATTTCCCCTAATCTTTCTTGCATTGGTTTTGTTTGTGCAAAATCTTTTTTAATTCAATGTAATCAAAACTCTCTATTTTACATCTACTATTGTTCTCTAGTTCTTTTTTAGTCATAAATTATGCCCTTCCCCATAGATCTAACAGGTAAACTATTGTCCTCCTAATTTGTTTATGGTATCATCCTTTATTTTTAAATCATGTGTCCCATTTTAATATTATCTTGGTATATGATAAAAGGTTTTGGTATATATCTGTTTTCTGTCATTGTTTTCTAGTTTTCCCAGCAGTTATTGTCAAATAATCAGTTCTTCTTTCAAAAGTTGACATCTTTGGGCTACTATGGTTATTTACTATTCGGTCTTGTACACCTAAAACATTCCTATGATCCACCACTTTTATTTCTTAGCCAATAATGAAGAGTTTTGATTATAATCACTTTCTAACACAGTTTGAGATATTACATAATTAGGCCACCTTCCTTTACATTTTTTTCATTAATTCTTTTGATATTCTTGACCTTTTGTTCTCCTAAATGAATTTTGATGTTATTTTTACTAGCTCTATAAAATGATTTTTTTGTTAGTTTGATTGATATGACATCAAATAAGTAAATTAATGTAGAATTGTCATTTTTATTTTATTGGTTCAGTCTACCCATGAGCAACCAATATCTTTCCAGTTGTGTAGATCTGACTTTATTTGTTTGAAAAATATTTTTTAATTTTCACATTTTTGGGTTAATTAGAAGGTAGGCTCTCAGATATTTTATATTGTTTATGGTTCTTTTAAATGGAATTTTTCTTCTTATCTCTTGCTCCTGGACTTTGTTAGTAACATGTAGAAATGCTATTGAGTTTTGCATGTTTACTTTATATCCTG
Source organism: Myrmecobius fasciatus (assembly GCA_023553655.1). Classification (NCBI taxonomy): domain Eukaryota; kingdom Metazoa; phylum Chordata; class Mammalia; order Dasyuromorphia; family Myrmecobiidae; genus Myrmecobius; species Myrmecobius fasciatus. Next base: position 182,613 of record JAJPUD010001683.1, on the reverse strand, counting down.
CAACTTTACTAAGGTTGTTAATTATATCAACTAGTTTTTTAGTTGATTTTTTAGGAAGAACTCTAAGTATACCTCTTAAGTACACCATCATATCATCTTTAGAGTGATTTTTGTTGCCTCATTAACTATTTTAATTTTTTCAATTTCTTTTTCTTGTTTTATTGCTATAACAAACATTTCTAGTACAATATCGAATAATAGTAATGATAATGAGCATTCTTGCTGCACCCCTTGATCTTATTGGGAAGACATTTAGATAATCCCTTTTACAAATAATGTTTGCTGATGGTTTTAGATAGATACTAGTAGTGATTTTAAGGAAAGCTCCGTTAATTTCTCAGCTCTCTGGTGTTTTTAATAGAAATGGGTTGTTGTATTTTGTTATATGCTTTTCTTATATCTTTATTATAGATATGATCTAAATTATGCTGATAGTTTTTCTAATGTTAAATTAGCTCTACATTCCTGGTATAAATCATGGTATAAATCACAGTATGTGATCCTTGTGCTACATTATTATAATCTTCTTAATAGTATTCTATGTAAAATTTTTGCATTAATATTCATTAGAGAAATTGGTTTGTAGTAGTTTTCTCTCTGTTTTGACTCTTTCTAGTTTAGGCATCAGCACCAAATTTGTGTTGTAAAAGGAATTTGGTAAGACTTCTTTTCCAAGTAGTTTATATAATACTGGATTGAACTGTTTTCTAAATGTCTGGTAGAATTCAATTGTGAATCCATCTAGCCCTGGGGATGTTTTTCTTTGGGAATTTATTGTTGTTTTGTTAATTTTTTTTTTCTATTATGGGGTTGCTTAAGGATTCTATTTTCTTTCTTGTCAACCCAAATGATTTACATTTTTTTTTGGTTCACCCATTTCACTTAGATTGTTAGATATATTAGTATGCAATTAGGCAAAATAGTTCATTATTATTGCTTTAAATTCCTCTTTATTGGTGGTGAAATTACCCATTTCATTCTGGTACTTATTTTCTTCTTTTTAGAAATCAAGTTAGCTAATGAATTGATTTATTTAAAAAATAAAAACCAGCTATTAGTTTTACTTCTCAGTTCAATGGTTTTCTTACTTTATTTTTCATTTTCTCCTTTCTTTTGATTTTTAAGATTTCCAATCTGTTGTTTAATTGGGGACTTTCAATTTGTTCTTTTTCAAGGTACATTTTATACAGAATGGGCCAATAGTTTTAAACATACATTGTTTCAATGAAATTATTGCAAATAGGGTTATGTTCTTTTTTTGTGACCAGGAGAAATTGTCTATCTAAAGGAATACCTTGCAGAACAATTTTATAATATGAATAACCACCTTTAATTTATCCTTCTGCAAGTTTGTCTTAGAGGCAGCATGATTAGTATAGTTAACAAAATCTGGGTTCATGCCCTTCCTCTGACACATATTGACTATAATCTTGAGCAAGTCCTTTACTGTTTCAATTTGCTAATTCTTTTATCGACAAGAGTTGAGAATAGTCATACAGCTTCCTTACCAGATTTCTCAGTTTATATATGTGTTTGTGTGTGAGTAGAAAGTTGTTCATTTTTTTTCAGTCATATTTCAGTCTCTTCATGACCCAAATTAGGTTTTCTTGCAAGGATACTGGCGTGGTTAACCATTTCTTTCTCCAGCTAATTTTACAGATGAGAAATTGAGATGAACAAAGTTTAATGATTTGCCCAAGGTCACAGAGCTGAGGCCCCACTATCTCACCTATATTAGGACATGACTAAGAACATAAAATCATAGTTGAGATCTGGATGGACCTCAATATGGAATGACTTTATTCCTATAAAATGGATTGTCCTATAACAGGGCCACTATATATTTAAGGTCTATTCTAAATCTAAAACTGCAATATGATCCTTATTAGTTAAAGTGTGATATATTAATATTTTTATCATAATAACTTATCATGGTAAATGACAGAATGATTAGTCTTCTTGTTCTTTTATTCTTCTGCAAGGGAATTGCTTTTGTTCCCCAATTCATTTATTTTTTGAATTTTAATAGTACTTTATTTTCCCAATTACATATAAAGATAGATTTCAACATTCATTTTTTTTTCTTTTTGCTGAGGCAATTGGGGTTAAGTGACTTGCCCAGGGTCACACAGCTAGGAAGTGTCTGAAACCAGATTTGAACTAAGGTCCTCCTGACTTCAGGGCTGGTGCTCTAACCACTGCGCCACCTAGCTGCCCCACATTCATTTTTTTTTAAATTTTATTTTATTTGCAAAACATATGTGTGGGTAATCCTTCAACATTAAGCCTTACATATATTTCTGTTACAAATTTCCCCCCCAACTCCCCACCCCTCCCCTAGATGGCAGGATATCCACTACATGTTAATTATGTTAAAATATTTGACAGATCGCATATATGTATACACATTTCCACACTTATCATTGTTGTGCAAGAAAAATCGTATCTACACAAAAGACATATCAGATAAAGGAAACACAATGTAAGCAAACATCAATCAAGAGTATGAGAATGTTATGTTGTGGTGCACATTTCACATCCCTCTCTCTGGGAGTATATGGCTTCCTTCAGTGAACAATTGGAAGTGGTTTGAAACATTTCATTGTTGAAGAGAGCCATGTCCATCAGAATTGATCATCATATAGTATTGTTGTTGCCGTATATAATGATCTCCTGGTTCTGCTCATTTCACTCAGCATCAGTTCATATAAGTCTCTCCAGGCCTCTCTGAAATCGTCCTGCTGGTCGTTTCTTACAGAGCAATAATATTCCATAATATTCATATACCATAATTTATTCAGCCATTCTCCAATTGAAGGGCATCTATTCAATTTCCAGTTTCTAGCCACTACAAAAAGGGCTGCCACAAACATTCTTGCACATGTGGGGCCCTTTCCTTCCTTTATCATTTCTTTGGGATATAAGCCCAATAGAAATGCTGCTGGGTCAAAGGGTATGCACAGTTTGATAACTTTTTGAGCATAGTTCCAAATTGCTCTCCAGAATGGCTGTATCTGTTCACAGCTCCACCAACAATGCATCAGTGTCCCAGCCTTCCCACATCCCCTCCAACATTCATCATTAACTTTTCCTGTCATTTTAGCCAATCTGACAGGTGTGTAGTGGTACCTCAGAGTTGTCTTAATTTGCATTTCTCTGATCAATAGTGATTTGGAGCACCTTTTCATATGACTACAAATAGGTTTAATTTCATCCTCTGAAAATTGTCTGTTCGTATCCTTTGACCATTTATTGATTGGAGAATGGCTTGAATTCTTATAAATATGAGACAATTCTCTGTATATTTTAGAGATGAGACCTTTATCAGAACCCTTAAATGTAAAGATGATTTCCCAATTTATTGCTTCTCTCCTAATCTTGACTGCATTGATTTTGTTTGTACAAAAACTTTTTAACTTAATATAATCAAAGTTATCTATCTGGTTTTCAATTAAGAGATCCAGTTCTTCTTTGGACATAAATTTATTCCATCTCCACAGGTCTGAGAGGTAAACTATATTACGTTCCTCTAATTTACTTATAATATCACTCTTTATATTCAGATCATGAACCCATTTAGATCTTATCTTGGTATGTGGTGTTAGATGTGGGTCAAGCCCTAATTTCTTCCACACTAGTTTCCAGTTCTCCCAGCAGTTTTTGTCAAATAGTGAATACTTATCCCAGGAGCTGGGGTTTTTGGGTTTATCAAAGACTAAATTGCTATAGTTATTGCCTAGTTTGTCTTGTGATTCTATCCTATTCCACTGACCGACTACTCTATTTCTTAGCCAGTACCAAATGGTTTTGATAATTAATGCTTTGTAATATAGTTTTAGATCTGGTAGAGCAAGCCCACCATCATCAGCCTTTTTTTTTTTCCATTAATTCTCTTGAAACTCTTGACCTTTTGTTCTTCCAAATGAATTTTGTTACTATTTTTTCTAGATCTGTAAGATAATTTTTTGGGAGTTTGATTGGTATGGCACTAAATAAGTAAATTAGTTTGGGTAGTATTGTCATTTTTATTATATTCACTCGGCCTACCCATGAGTATTTTATGTTTTTCCAATTGATTAGGTCTGATTTGATTTGTGTGGAAAGTGTTTTGTAGTTTAGTTCATATAGTTCCTGACTATACCTTGGCAGATAAATTCCCAAATATTTTATACTATCAACAGTTATTTTGAATGGAATTTCTTTTTGTATCTCTTGCTGCTGAACTTTATTGGTAATATATAAAAATGCTGATGATTTATGTGGATTTATTTTGTATCCTGCAACTTTGCTAAAGTTGTGAATTGTTTCTAGTAGTTTTTTAGTTGAGTCTTTAGGGTTCTCTACGTATATCATCATGTCATCTGCAAAGAGTGATAATTTGGTTTCCTCATTACCTACTCTAATTCCTTTAATCTCTTTTTCTTCTCTTACTGCCAAAGCTAACATTTCTAAGACAATATTAAATAATAATGGTGACAGTGGGCAGCCTTGTTTCACTCCTGATCTTATTGGGAATGGTTCTAGTTTGACTCCATTACATATGATGCTTGCTGAAGGTTTTAAGTAGATACTACTAATCATTTTAAGGAAAAGCCCATTTATTCCTATACTCTTCAGTGTTTTTAATAGGAATGGGTGTTGTATTTTATCAAAGGCTTTTTCTTCATCTATTGAGATATCATATGGTTTTTTCAACATTCATTTTTATAAAATTTTGAGTTCCAAAGTTTTTTCTTCCTCCCTTCCTTATCTCCTCCCTCCCCAAGAGAGCAAGTAATCTGTTATACATTATACATATACAATCATTTAAAAATATTTCCATCTCAGTCATGTTGTGAAAGAAATCAGAACAAAAGAGGGTAAAACATGAGAAAAAAAGTGAAAATAATATGCCTCTATCTACATTCAGACTCCATAGTTCTCTCTCTGGACACAGATGGCATTTACTTTTCAAATTTATTGGAATTGTCCTTAATTACTGTATTGCTGAGAAGAGCTAATTCCATTGGAATGTTTCTTAATAGAGGGCCCTTTCCATACCTTAGAGAATGAACTGCTTTTTGTTTTTTAAACTTAATTCTTCCATCCCATCGTTCTCTTGCTTATTATTAATTAGTATTTGCATCAGAAGTGGTCTGGTGTTAAGTGAAAATGAAGAAATAAAACTTGAATTTTCTATTTATCACCTGCCCTAGAAAAATGTTTAGCATGGTAAACATAGGTATATAATTGTAGTGGAAACTTGGAAGTTCAGAGGCCAAGTGGTCACTACTTTCTCAAATTTTCTGCAAAATTCAGAACCAGTGTCAAATGAGATGATAAAAAAAACAAAACAAAAACAAAAAACAAACATTAGAGCCTGCAGTGAACAATTTAGAAAAAGGTCCCTTGTTATGTTATCATTTGAATCTTTCTAAGCTCTATTAGTCAAGCAAAAGGCCCTGATGAATTGAACCATGGCTTTTCTTTTTAATTTTCCATTTTGGAACCATATAATTACTGGGTGAAATTTTTCTGCATCAAATTCCAGCAATATTTTAAGCCATCAACATTGACATTATCATCTTGTTTGATGAAATTAATGTTACTATATTTTTATCTTTTAAGAATTTTAATAATTTACTGACTTTTAAATGGATAGAGTTGTTTTTTTTCTGGAGTTGAGCAAAAAAGCTAGGCTATAAGCTTATCTTCCATATAACAATGAGAATCATTGTTGTAACTCTACTATGGAATAGGATTTTGGGGATAACATATCTCCCATATTATTCTGTGTGTATGTATAGATACACACTTATAAATATATGTGTGTATATAATTACATCTATATTTTGAATATTTTTCATTCTTTTAAAAGTTTATGAGCATTAAAATGGAGCTTACAGTAAGGCTTCAAGCTTGGGGCAGTCCAGCAACTAAAATCCACATCTTAGGGAGGACAACAAAGAGGCTCCACCCTGTACTCAACCCAGTAAAAGTTAAAAGAGTAACTTATCCTCCAGTGAAAGCAAATAGCTCAATTCTGAAGTTCAATAAAAGTTAGCAGTAAGACCCTGAGTTTCAACACAAAAAGGTTGGGATAGTATAGGGCCTGAGCCCAATTCTCACATTAAAAAAAATCTTATATTAATTCCAATACTATGTAAATTATTTGAAAACAAAAATAGGTGAAGAAAGAGTTCTACCAAATTCATTTTGTGACACTGTTTATGGTGCTGATACCTAAACCGGGAAGAACCAAAAAAGAGTAAGAATATTATAGACCAATTTTCCTAATGAAATTGATGCAAAATTAAAAAAAACACAAGTAAAGAGAATAAAGAAGTATAACAAAGATTGTACACTATTACTAGCTTGGGATTTATATTAGAAATGCAGGGTTGGTTCAATATTAGGAAAACTATCAATATGATTGAGCATAACAGTAACAAAATGGACAGAAATCATATGATTATCTTAATAAATGGAGAAAGGCCTTTGACAAAATAAATCACCCATTCTTATTAAAAAAACTATTGAGGGTAGGAATAAAAGGAACATTCCTTAAAATGATAAGTAGCAATAACAATAACAACAAAAACAACAACATCAACAACAAAAACAGAAAGCCTTATCTATAATGGGGATAAGCTAGAAGACTTCCCACAAAGATCAAGAGTGAAGCCCATTATCACTTCTATTACTTAATATTGTACTAGAAATGTTAGCTGTGCCAATAAGAAAAGAAAAATAAAGCAATTAGAATAACTAAAGAGGAAACAAAACTATCACTCTTTGCAGATGAGATGATATGCTTAGAAAATTCCAGAGAATCAACTAAAGAAACCCACAGAAGATATAAAACATCAGCATTTTTTTTTATTGCCAACTAATTTCAGGAGCAAGAGAAATTGCATTTAAAATAACTATAGGGAGTTCTGGGGGTGGAGCCAAGATGGAAGAGTAAAGTCAGGAAACTGCTTGAGTTCTCCAAGTTGCTCTTGAAAAACAACCTTAAACCAAGCCTCTCAACAGTTTGATGGAATGAAACCACTCCCCAGCTCAAAAGAGACAGAAAAAAACTTCAAGAAAGATCAGGCATACTGGGGCAAAAAGGGTGTTCAGCTCAGCTCAGATAGATACTGGGAAAGTTGGTGAGGGGGTCTTGATCACAGCAAATCAGCAACTAATATCCTCAGTCCTGGCTTAGTACATGAGCACAGCAAGGGGGCAGCTTCCACTTCCAGCTCAAAAGGCAAAGTCTGGAAAACCAGGCTGTTTCCTGAAAAGAGCAGGCAAAGATAACCCCTGCAAACATAAGGAGTCCCTGTGCTGAAAACCAAAGCCAAACCTCAGAGCTGCACAGGAAGCTTGGAACATCGCTACCTTTACCCGAAGGAACACAGCTCAATCATAAAAGTAAAAAGAGGAAATACCTAAAAAAAAGGAAAGAAAATGAGCAAGAAACAGAAATGAACATTGACCATAGAAAGCTACTATGGTGACAGGGCAGACCAAGACACAAACTCAGATGTGGACAAAATATCCACAGAGGAAATCTTTTGGAGTGATATTAATGACTACATGATATGGATGATACTATATACAAATTAGGAGAGCAAGACATAATTTACCTATCAGATCTTTGGAGAAGGGAGGAATTTATGACCAATGAAGAACTAGAGAACATCATGAAAGGCAAAATGGACAACTTTGATTACATTAAATTAAAAATGTTTTTTACAAACAAAATTAACAGAAAACAAGATTAAAAAGGAAGTACAAAGCTGGGAAAAATCTTTACAGCATTTCTGTATTTCTGATTAAGGTCTCATTTCTAAAATATATAAGAACTATGCCAAATTTATAAGAATATATCATTCACCAATTGATAAATGATCAAAGGACACCAACAGACAATTTTCAGATGATGAAATTAAAGCCATCTATAATTATATGAAAAATATGCTCTAAATCATTATTGATTAGAGAAATGCAAATTAAAATAACTCTGAGATACTACCTCATACTTCTCAGATTAGATAAGAAGACAGGAAAATATAATAATAAATGTTGGAGAGGATGTTGGAAAACTGGGGCACCAATGCATTGTTAGTGAAATTGTAACATGATACTTATCATTCTGGAGAGCAATCTGGAACTATGCCCAAAGGATATAAAAGATGCATATCTTTTTTCCCCTGAGGCAATTGCGATTAAGTGACTTGTCCAGGGTCACAAAGCTAAAAAAGTGTTGAGTGTATGAGACCAAATTTGAACTCAGGTCCTCTTGACTTCAGGACTGGTGCTCTATCCACTGTACCACCAACCTGCCCCAATGTGCATCCCCTTTGAGCCAGGAGTGCCATTAGATCTATATCCTAAGGAAATCATAAAAGAGAGAAAATGACCCACATATGCAAAAGTGTTTGTAGCAGCTCTTTTTGTGGTAAAAAACAATGTGAAAATGAGCTGGGGAATGGCTGAACAAATTGTGGTATATGAAGATAATGGAATATTATTATTGTATAAAAAATGAACAAGCTGATTTTAGAAAGGCCTGGAAAAATTTACACTAACTGATGCTGAATGAAACAAGCAGAATCAAGAATTCATTATACATGGTAACAACAAGAATGTTCAATGATTAACTATGAAAGACTTGGTTTTTCTTATGGCTCAGTGACACAAAGTAGTCATAATAGACTTTGGCCAGAAAATGCCATCTCCATCCAGAAAAAGAACTTAGGTGACTGAATGTAAATCAACATATGCTATGTTTACTTCTTTTTTTTTCTGTTTTTTTAATCTCACATTATTTTTCCCTTTTGCTCTGATTTTTCTCTCCCAATATGATTCATAAAGCAATGCATATTGTAAATTAATTAGTTAAAAATAAAATAACTATAGACAATATAAAATTCTTAGAAATGTACTTGCCAAAATATATCCAGAGACTTTATGAGCACAGCTGTAAAACGCTTTTCACACAAAGACAGATCTAAACAATTGGAAAAAATATTAGTTGCTCATAAGTAGTCCAAACCAATATAATAAAAATAATAATTTCACCTAAAGTAATATTTTTATTTTGGGCAATACTAACTAAACTATAAAAGTGTATTTTATAGACCTAGAAAAAGTATTAACAAAATTCATCTGGAAGAACAAAAAGTCAAAGATATCAAAGGAATCAATGAAAAAAACTGAAGGAAAGTAGTTTAACAAATCTCAAACTGTACTATAAAACGGTAATTTTCAAAATAGTCTAGCACTGCTTGAGGAAAACAGTGGTGGATCAGTGGAACAGATTATATACACAGTACATTATAGTAAATGACTATAATAATTTAGCACATGATAAACCAAAAGACCAACAATTTCGAAACAAAAACTTTTTAGTTGACAAAAACTGCTGGAAAAAACTGGAAAACAATATAGTACTGTACAGAGACTAGACATAGACCAAGATCTCAGTCTGTATACTAAGATTAAGTAAAAATGGGCACATGATTTACACATAAAGGGTGATACCATAAGTAAATTAAGATAGCATAGAATATTTTATCTGTCATATTTATTGATAAGGGAAGAATTTAGCATCTAAAAGCCATAGAAATTTTAAAAATATGCAAAATAGGTAATTTTGGTGATATAAAATTGAAATTTTTGCAAAAACAAAATCAATGCAACCAAAATTATAGGGAAAGTAGAAAATTGGGAAAAAAAAGTTGTAACAGCTATCTCTGATTGTAAGATTAATCTTGGTTGAATTGCATTTTACAGGCATAGTCTTAAAGAGGGTGGATACAAATTTATTGTTGTTCAGAGCCTTGATTTAAATAAGACTTAAGGGAAGAGGAAACTCAAAGCACAAAAGCAATTTACATTTAACAATTAACAAGCACAGTAGCTGCCATAAAGATACTATAACAAACAGACAAACAATATACAACATATATCATCACCACTGTGAAGAAGCACTAATATCTGAATTTCTTGACTGGGAGGATTCATAGACACAGCTAGTCAGAGTCTTGAGTGGCAGCATTGCTAGGTAAGTGGCACAGTACTCCCTAGATAGATACTCAAAAGTACCTTTGTACTAAGGCATTTTTATAGGCTTAGAATAAAGAAGGCACTATGCTAAATATTTTCATTTGATATGTGACTCTTGAAATGTAGCAGCCTCCTAGGTATAAGTTATTCCATCACAAGAGACCCACCAAGAAGAATATTTGTTCATTCCTTTAGGAGGATTGTGTTAACTCCAGGAAATGACCAGGTTTCTGGGGTCAACATAGGTCTGTAATAAAGGATACTCATTAATTAAGTTGTCAAAAAGATGGTCAACCCTTCCTGTAATGCTTTTTGACGTTCTGTCAGATAATTGTGAGCATGTTCCAATGTTCTCAGCAAACAAATTTACACAAAGGCATGGCCAAGATTCACTGGGTTTCCTCACTAAAATTCCTTACATTGATAAAGGCTTGTTTCTCAAAACTATAGAGAACTGAGTCAAATTTATAAAAATACATGCCATTCACCAATTGATAAATAGTCAAAGGATATGAACAGGCAATTTTGAGACAAAAAAAATCAAAGCTATCTATAGTCATATGAAAAACAATATTTTAAAGCACTATTGATTAGAGAAATGCAAATTAAAACAACTCAGAGGTACCACCTCATACCTATCAGATTGGCAACTATGATAAAAAAAAGAAAAATGTTGGATATTTGAGGGAATATTGGAAAATTTGTGAACTGATTGGACTATTCTGGGGATCAATTTGGAATTATGCCCAAAGGATTATGAAACTGTGTATGCCTGTTGATACAGCAATACCCTGGTAGGTTTACATTACAAAGTCATCCAATAAAAGGGAAAGAGTCTACTTATACAGAACAATTTATAGCAACTCTTTTTATGATGATTAAGAATTGAAAATCAGAGATGTCCATCAATTGAGTTATGTCAAAACAAATTATGCCATTTGAATGGAACAGAATATTATTGTGCTGTAAGAAATGACAAGCAAGATGATTTCAGAAAAACCTGGAATGACTTACATGAACTGATGCATTATAAAGTGAACAAAACTCCCTCTCTCCCTTCTTCTATTTTCTTTCCTTCTTTCTTTTACTTTTTTCTTCCTTCCTTCCTTTCTCCCTCCCTTCCTTCTTTCCCTTTTTCTTTGCATTTTTCCTTCCTTCCTTTCTCCCTCTCTCATCCCTTCCCCCACCTTCTTTCTTTATTTTTTTCCTTTTATTGAATCTTCTTGTACAAAATGACTAATATGAAAATGTTTTACATAATACCTTTAATTTTACAGATGAGGAAACTGAGCTTCAGAGGAGCTAAATGACTTGCCCACTGTCAAAGAGCTTGTAAATGTTTAAAATGATCTTCCTTATTCCAACACAATTCACTAAACTACATGCTTCATTAGTATAGTGAATTAATTCCCACACCATGAAATCACAAATTTGTATCAATAACTTGTATTAATTACATAATAGAGTTGTTGAGAAGGAAAAAAAAAACAGTTTCTCATTAGGAAAACATTCATTCTATTGCAGTAAGTTCACTCTGCTTCATTCTTCAAATCAAGTGACTACATCTGTTTCTCTAGGTTCTAGGGTATCTTGAGCAGTGTAAGGAAATCTCTTTTCTGCTGCCACTGATTTATGACATCAACTTTTTTCTTCCCTGTTGGGTGCCAATGTCTAATATGGCAATTCCATTTAAACTCTAAAATCATTAATTTTTACAAAGAAATATTTGTTTTGAGTATGTAACAAGAACAAAAATACACAGTTTCCCCTTAGCACCTTGGCCACACATTTTCCTTTATACCATCTTAGTCTCTTAAAGAGTGGTTTCAATTGTTCCTAAATAATAAAGGCTTGATCAATTTTGTATATGTCTTGATTGTTGCATGAGTTCTCATAGTGTCTACTTACTAGGTTGGGCACTAAAGATTTCTCCTTATTCTTTTGTGTATTAGTAATGAACTGGCTGAAAAATTCATATTTTAGGAAGCTCCAAACCTTACTCTATTCCTAAACTCAAAGATTGAAAGCTCAAATAATTTCAGCTGGAACAAAAAGAACAAATGTAAAGATCAAAGGCCAAGGCTTGCTTCTCAGTCACATTAGGAAATGGAAAGAAGGCCCTAGCCCTCTCATTACAGCATTATTTCCCTCCAGACACTGTACAAGAAGGAATCACAGTACAAGAGTGCAGCTGAAGAATAGAAGTGAAGAGACCAAGTCCAAGCTGACTCAGGCCTTTCTAATGAAGTCCCTAGTTCTTATCATATAGGTAATTCAAAAAAGATTTCTCCTAACCACATGATTGGACAGCCAGTAACAATTACAAAATTTCTACAAGAGCTTCACAGTCTCTCCAAGGTCCTCCCCCTTCATGTCATCATAACTCTTTTGGATGCAGGCTTTCTAGGCTTCTCCCTGTAAGGATGTGGGAAGTCACCTAAGTAGATTAATGTTGAACATGTGCTAGTTTCCTATGTTATATTAGAATGAACTACTATTGTTATTATCATCATTTAGCACCAAGCTGCTATCTGCAGATTTTGGAATGATATATTTATTTCAAAGTCATTTTTTATTGATTTATGTGAAGTAGACATAGTTATATTTCAAAGCATAATAGAATACCCACAAGACTGAATAGCTACCCTAAAGTTTGTAGCTGTAACCATTCCTATTGGTGTGAAGAAAAATGAATATTTCTCTTCATGGGTCATGTTGTCCCTAAATGTGACTAGCTTAAAGAACTTCTACACACGAACAGAAGCCTCTTTGATTATTAATTATTCTCTACTAGACTCTCTATGCAGAACAGAATCTCTCAAAACATGCTCATTTCTTTAAAAAAAAACAGGCTTATACAGTTTATTAGTTCTTCTACCAGGATGAACACGAGGCAGTGGCTGGGCTATTAGGAGAAATAGCTGGTTTGACTCAACAGTTCAGTAAGTTATTGCACATAGCTATGACTATTCACTTGCAAAGATCCTCAGACAGAAATTAAAAACAAAACGAAATGGAACAAAACTGGAGTTGGATTGATGGGGGGAAATGGAAGCATTGATTTTGAAAGTAAATGTGATCAAGGGTTTGGGAAGAGGTTTCTGTTTGGGATGTGAAATAAGGAAATGAAAGTGGGCTTTACAAAGCTAGGTTACAGATATACACCTGAACATAAAGGAAACATGCCCAGTGAGTTTCAGGGGAACAGGTAAATTTTTAGGCACTTTCCATTGTCTTTTGTTCTGAGCATATTAACATGCTGGCATAGCTTAGCCTCTGGCAGCTTCATTCCCTTCACATTTGTTACCTGTCACTGTGCAAATTGTTTCATACTTGGCTTTGGGAATCCAACTGAAAATGAATTTTGGTCATTCTAGTCAGGACAAAGTTGGAGAAGGTGAATAGAGGAGGGGAGCAGCCGAGATGATAGTCCTTCAAAATCAATCATTGCAATAACAATACCATCCATGTTCTTACTATTTACCAAGTTGGCTGCTGAGGATAATCTAAACTGTGATACACAGTTTCTTTATATTGGCCATAAAATGCTTGTTGAGCTATTAGCACTCTCTACAACCAGAATTTCATTAAGGGGCATTAATACAGTACCTGGGGATTTCAGTCATAAAATTCCATTTAGAGCACAAACAGTGCTTAAAGGAGGCAGAAGGACAGGAGAAAAAAAAGAAGAAAGAAAAAGAGAGTAAGAGGAAGGTGGTATATGGCCATAAGGCTGAGGTTGTGGGAGAGAAGAAGAGAGGAACTGAAGCAGAAAATTAAATGGTCTGATACTGACTTTGAATAATAGCTCTGGGTGACCCTGAATCTTACTACTGGAAGTGTGCACATATTAAAATTCTCCAGTTGTGATCAATTTTCTGTGAGCTGTTTGCCCCTTCCCTCTTGACTTTATATATGCTTTAGGTGAGTGTGAAGAAGCCTGTTTAAAAGGTTCTTTGAGGTCTGCATCCATTTTACAACCAATGTGAATATGACTATTTCCTTTCCTTTCATTAATTTCTCCCGAAACATTGGCCCTCATGTAGGCCTTTCACTCATCAGAATCTAATTATTGTCATCCATTTTGGTTTGGCTGTCTGGGCCTTGCTATCTGAGATTGTCACATGGGAAATCAGAGTGTTGGAAGTATTTGCTAGTACTGCCAAATGTATCTCTACTGGGAGATTTTTTTTTTCCATTTTCATTAACTCTTGTTTTCCTACTGGCTACCTTTCTACCTTTTCTCATTCTCACTTATTTCTGCCATCAAGACAATGCATAACACACACACACACACACACACACACAAACACACACATGGATTTTCTCTCTCTGTCCCTGTTCCTGTCTCTCTGTCTTTGTTTCTGTGTCTGTCTGCTTCTTTCTCTCTCTCTCTCTCTCTCTCTCTCTCTCTCTCTCTCTCTCTCTCTCATACACATACACACACATGCAGTTTTTTTGTTTCTATCTCTCTCTAAATCTCCACATATCTTGAGACATCACAGAATCTTGAGGACCATCTAGTCCATCCCCATGATTTGTCACATTCCTAAGAAGCAGTCATATAGTCAGTTTTCTTTGAATCACCTCATTACAGGACATTTATTGCTATGTAAGATGATTCATTTAATTTTCAGAGATATATAATTAACAGAAATTTTTCCTTTCATTGAAATGATCAGCTTATGATTTTCATTCATTAATTCGAGACCTCTCCACTCAATTCAGGAAGAATAGCTTATCATTGTGGTAGTACTTCACATATTTGGAGCTGGTGATCAAAAGATACAGTGTGACAGTGGTAAAATTATTGAATTTGAAAAAAGAGAAAAACTCAGTATTCATCTAGTTTACTAGGATAAGAAAAGAAACTATCATTTGGAGGAAAAAATAACCCAAAACAAAACCTTAGCAACTTCATATGAAAAATTTACTTCTCTTAGCCTTAATTTTCTCATATATAAAGTAGAGATAACCATATCTATGTTATATACTTCACAGGTTCATTGTGAGGAAAAGGCTTTATGAAGTTTAATTTGCTATAGCAATGTGTCTTAACTATTCCACATTTAATATCTCTATCATTCCAGTGCCTTTTACACTGGAATGGCCAGAACAGAAGTAACTAATGAAAAATTTCTATCAAAGAGAAGTCAGAAGATAGAGTATACTTCTCTATTATTGATGACTCTTGAGTCACCAGAACTTTGGATGATATTATGATCAACTTCATTTCTTAAATATAATCCTCCTTTCACATATTGAACCTTCTCATTTAAAAAAAAATTAAAAGAGAGAGGGGGAAAAAAAGGCCAGTGACAATCAACAGCAGCTTGATAGAGTCTGCCAATATATGCAATTTTCCATATCCATGGTCTTGCATTTTGGCAAAGAAAGAAGCAGATATTTTTTTTTCTTTTCTTTGGGGCCAACATTGTTCATTAAATTATATGCTATTGCTTTATTTTCTTTGCTGTTTCTTCATGTTACATTATAGGACTTGTGGTGGATATTGTTTTACTGGTCCTGCTCACTTCAAGCTACATCAATTCTTGTCTTCATATTCATATCTGAATTCTTAATACTATTTGTTTCTTATAGTATACTAGTATTTAAATACATTCACATACACAAACATTGTTTTGTTTGTTTTTTTACTTTGCTTGTATGTTACATACTTAAAAGTGGGAATTTTGGGTCAAAGGACCTTTTGGTCATTTTTTTAAAAAAGCATAATTTTAAATTCTTTTCCAGAACAACTCCTACTTAAACAAAATAAGAGAGAATATCTTTCCTGAATAAGACCAACATTAATTATTCCTATCTTTTGTCAGCTTTGTTAATTTTCTGGTTGTACATTAGAACTTGAGTACTTTTAATTTGCATTTCTTTTATCTTTAATGATTAATCACAGTTTTTTAATATAGTTTTTAAATGCTTGTAATGATTTTTGAGAGTTTTTTTTTTTACGATATTCACCTTAATTTCTAGTCCCATAGGCCTATAAGAACCCTTGGAAGGAAGCAAGAGTCTGGGAAGAATTGACATCTCATGAAAGGTTAATGCTCTAAGGCATTCACTCCTTAAAGTCAGCCTTTTTTCATTTGATGCTGGAGAATCTTGCGACTAAAATGGGACTTTCCTCCTCCTATGTGTCTCCACATGACAACTATTATACAGGTATATCAAGTGATTGATACAATGTTTTTGAAAATCTCCTTTTACTTGAAAGTCATATTCAGTTCTCTTCAGAAGTGATGTTAATGGACTTTGAAGAGGGTAGAATGAGAAGGACTTTAAACTTTCTCTGTCAAAGATGCCACATTTTACATTAATTGTTCATGATATTATTGTATTAATGGTGTATTTTAAATAGAGCACAGATTTTTATGTAAACATCAAATAGTTTAATGCCCTCATGCTTGAATCTATTTTGACATATTTTTAGGATGTGACTAATGTTTTAAGTTTGAACTGAATCAAAGACTTTAGGATAATCAGTAAAACAGTAAAACTCTCTCTCTCTTTCTGTTACTCTCTGTCTCTCTGTCTCTGTCTCTGTCTTTCTCTGCCTCTCTGTCTCTGTCTCTGTTTCTGCCTCTGTCTTTCTGTCTCTCTCTCCCTCTCTGCTTCTATCTCTCTCTTTCTTTTTCTCTCCCTGTCTTCTTCCCTCCCTCCCAATACAGACTCAAATAGGAATTGTTTTTTTAAATGTGTAGAAATCTGTGTCATACTCAATCAATATATTCTTTTAAAAATGTTTTGTGACTTTTTTTTGAGTCATACAAAATAAAACAAAATTTTAATTGGTATACTTGGAGGGGTCATAGATGTTTTCACCTTTTGATAATATATCTGTTAAAGAATATGAGATCAAACTTGCACGAGAAAAGAAACCAATCTAAGAAACTCTGTTAATCATTCACGAATCACCTTGAAGTACTGGATCTAGGGCATATAGGTGAGTGCTGGAATTGGAGTAATGGAGACCTGACTTTGTATTTCTGTCTTTTTGCCAGTTGTATAACCCTGAGGAGCAGGGGTGTCTAGAGTGTTCATAGACAATTAGCCTCTCTAGATGAAGATTAGCTGAGATTTTTTCAGGTCTGCTCTTCTGCTTTTGGTGTCCACCTCTATCCAATGCTCATTGGTGAATCTAAGAAGATGTATCATACACAAATGGCCATAGCTTAGTGAAACTCTCTCAGCAGATAGGCTAAACTAGGCTGAGAGTAACAAATAGTCCTGAAACCCATTGATGAGTTAGGGAGATATCTACCCTAAGCATGTGGAAACTTCCACAACAGACTGGACATCAGTGCAACCCACTGCACCCTGTGGCATCACCAATCATCCTTACTCTTGCCTTGCCACTGTACTTTAATGACTCTAGAAAAGAGAGTGAGACTGATGAATTTGTTCAACTCTGCCCCACTTAAAGCCAATTCATACATGTCAAGACATCATCCTGTGATATCACTTGTTTTCTTTGAAATGAAGGACAAACAAAAACAACAATCCTGAGCAAGTTTCATACACTCTAAGAGCATTAATTACATCTGTAAGATGGCAATTAATAATTGCACCTACTTCACATGACATTTATAGAATGTATTTCCTCTTAAGAACTAAATGCATGTGCCTTACAAACTCTTCCAAAAGTTCTCAAATCCTTACATTTTAAATGATAATGTAGAAATTATCCATAAATGACACAAAATGAAATTTATTAGAATTTACCATATCACACTTCTATATTTTGTCCAAAGTTGTTTATCCTTCATTTTTAGAGAACCAATAATATCACAGGTTATATATTAGATTGTATGTGAATTGGATTTAAGTAAGGCAGAATTGCACAAAGTCATCATCCTCATTCTCTCTTCCAGAGTCATCCAAGCTCAATGATAAGACAAACATCAAAGTGACTGGTTATGTTCCAAAATGCTGGGAAAGATTTTGGCATGTTCTATATCTGATCAATCTCACAGCACCTCCTTCATCTGCTTTCATGGCTACAGGAACAAATTATTATTTTCTGCTAATTCCTAGAGAAAGTTTTCATATGTATGTTTGGGGTAGATAACCCCTTACCTCACCAATGGCTTTGAGACATCTTGGTCACCTTCAACCTGGCCTAGTCCATATGTGAGATGAGTGAAAACTCTGTGCATGCTATGCTTGTTGGACTCACAGGTGAAAACTGGGTGAAGGTGGACACCAAAGGTGGATGAGCAATCCTGGAAAGGATTAGGCAACCCCTCACACCAGAGATTCTAATCCTTCCTGAGCACTCCATTCACCCCTTGTCCAATGTATTCTGATATTAGAACCTGTGATGATTAAACAACAGTTTGTATAGAGTCCAAGAGGCAGCAAAACCAAAATCTATGTTAAACAAAAGGAAAATGGTGTGTGGTTTATAAATCATTTATAGATCATTTCTGTCATAATTTCAGTCAATGTTATCAACTTTTAAAATGGGATTAATAAGACATCTGTATATGATTTCATTTAGGTCTGTGTGTCCTTGACAGGAAGGCAGTTAGTGTGTTTTGTTCATTATTTGTTGGTTTGTTTTCCAAAGAATTCACCAAACAATTCACTAACTAGAATCTATTAAGTGCTTCTAAGTGCTATCTACTGTGCTAAGTACTAAGCATATAAAAATAAAAGCAAAAAACAATCCCTTACCTCAGAGGCTATCAGAAGGAGACCACAGATATATAATGACAGGACTAAGACCTAGAACTATGAATTTTTGTGGTAAAAGGAATATCAAGATGGGAAAACTTCCTCCTTTACTATATTAGCACTTTTTCTGAAACCTAAAACAATGAGAACTTATTAGATTTTCCCAGTCACAAAACAAATATATTTTAAAGATCTGAATTCAGAACTTCCTGGCTCAAAGAACAGCTATACTAATTGTTATGTTATTCTGTCTCTTATAATAACATCTATCTATCTATCTATCTTTCTATCTGTTCATCTATCAAATTTATCCAATCTATCTATACATCTATCTATTTATCTCTATTAATAATCTATCATCTATCTCTATTTTTATATAAAAATGGATGACCTCATCAATTATTCTGACAAATCTATAATATAGATAGTAGAATGAAATTTTTTGGAAAGTACAAATTATGTTACAAAACCATGTATTTTGATCAAGATCAAGAGGCAAGATGTTGATGGGAAATACCAATAACCATATGTCTAAAATCTCATGGCAAAAGGCTTCCTAGTTTACAAAATGGACTAGAGGTTTTTTTCTGATGTGCTTCTTACTTTGTAATGCTCCTATAATGTTCAGGAATGCTACTACTCACTTTTTATTTTTCCACTCCAAAGACAAATAATAGGAAGGAACATAAGTAAGAAATATTTCAAAGACCATTTTCTGCTTGTTGTGGCCTAAAGTCTTCTCTAAGCTCACAAGAGAGACTTGTAGGAGGACTAAGGTTTTACTTGAAGACTTCAGAATGTTATTTGACTGTAGTTCGTAGCAATGCCCCTGAAGAAAGGCATGCTTGCTTGGCTAGCTGCTGTGAAACAAGGAAATGTAGACAGAGAGACATCGTTCATCTTCTTTTGACTCCAGGGGCCTTTCCCCCCAGTCTGTTTGACATATAAAATTTCTACCTCACTTGATGGTAAAGCTGCCTACTGTGAATGCTGTCCAGGGAAAAGAAGATGGAGTTTTGTTAGGGTGAAGAAGTTGTTACTTCTGTTAAAAAAAAAAGTACATGGAATTGAATGGAAATAGGGGGAAAAAAGAGGAATGAGGCAACTCAAACTTGCAAGAAATAAAAAAAAAAAAAAAACCAAAGGAAAAAGGAAACCATCTCACTTTCTCTTTCATATACACTAGTATTTGTGTATTATTTTAAAATCACAAAGAAATTTATATATACTAGCTCTTAATCCTCAAATCCTATGAAGTAGGTGCTATTTTGATCCCCATTTACAAGCAAGGAAAATTTAGAGATTAAGTGACTTGATCAGGAACATAGAGATTAAGTGTCTAACTGAATAGATGCACACACATTTCTTTACATTTACATATGTATATAGCATTTAATGTATATATACACATATAATATACAAACACAAATATAAATATATAATGCATAACATATACAGATATGCAAATACATAGATAATACATAAATATATACACATATATACATATACATATATAAATGTATAGATGTATACATATTCACAATACAAATATGTGTGTACACTTATTTGAATTAAGTTGAGTTGAACTCTAAATGAATATTCTTGGATCATTTCTGGATATTCTGTGAAGGCAATCATGGGATTCTGGTATAACCAAACTTGTTTGTACTTTTCCAGAATGAAAGGAAGAAGCATGCTAACTTAATATCCTTGGATGCTAGAAACTTGGAAATATGGAAATTAATTTATCCTTGTCCCCAAACATAGTCTCTCCTTATCTTACATCACTATGTTTACTGAATGCCAAAATACTTAACTGGGTAATGAAAGGGCATGTATGACTTACTGCTTCAAAATGTTTGGTTGCATGATTATGATCATTATCTATTTATATAACACTTTTCATTTTTCAAAGTCCTTTTATGTCTGTGAGTTCATTTTATTCTCTCAATAAACTTGTGAGATTCATGAGGCAGATGTGATAATTCCTATTTGACAAGGAAACTGAGGAATAGAACAGTTAAGTAATGAAACTAAGGTCATAATTAAATATGTGACAGTGTTAGTCTCAAAACCAGTTCGGAAGACCCCTACTTCTAGATTTATTTCCTATAGACTAGATTATAGTCATTTACTTTTTAGTTCTAAATAGATAACACCAGGTACAAATACATTTATTCGATTTTGTGCTTACATTAATTGTCCTAAAACAGATTAAAATTAAGAAAAAAGATCTACTATCATAGTAAAGTTATTTTTGTCTCTTTGAGACTCTTTTCATAGATGTAAAGTAAGAGGGTTGAGTTATATGATCTTTTTGGTCCTTCCCTGTTCTGTAATTCTATGCCCCTAGGAATGTCCTATTTATTATTCTTAGAAGTATCAGGATAAATATGCTCATGCAAATATAGACATAGAATCAAAATTTGTTAGGTAACACTTGAAGAACCAACATAATCAACTGAAAATGTTCTTATTTTATTCACCTTATTATGCTTGTGAAAAAAAAATTTTTTTTCTGTGGTGCAGTGTTCTGGAAACAGCACAAAATACTGTTGAAGTCAACTGTGGATTCTCCTACTTTTTACTTATTTCTCCTTAAGGAACTAATTTAATTGCCATAAACTTAATTTTCCTCACATGCAAAGTAGATGAATATAATTTTATTTATTGTTCTGCAGGGCTTTTATGTATATAATCTTTTTGACTTATGTTCCCTTTCCAACTTTTTGACTTCTTAAACTTCTCTTCTTTATCCTTCCAATTTTATTTTTTTTCCATTTTTTCTGTTCTCTGAAAAAAATCTAATCAGTTCTTTTTCTGCTTCCTTTACCTCTTATCTCTTAGTTCCTTATATGTGGTTGGATTTTTACTGATCCCAAGTAAACCCCAAGAGTAAGCCAATTGGCTTACAATATGAAGGCTTGAGGAGCCTTTACAGCTATGAATGTGTCATCTGAGACAAGTTTGTATGAAGGACATGATCATAGTCATCCTAGGGTCTGCCCAGAGAATTCTTTTAATACCCATATATAGCTTCTTAATCTCTGCTTGATGGACATGCTTTATGTTTTATATGGCATTAATAGAACAGGCAAGCAACAAAAAAGAGCCATAAGGGCATAGCCCTAGAGGCCTTCAGAGTAGTTCTATATCTCACAGTGATCAACATCATATAGAGTTCCCAAATAATTCCTTTTTATGTCAGAATCTCTGATCCAGAACACTACCTGGTTGAATGATAATATGTCAGTTGCTCACATCCAAGGAAAATTCATATAAACCCTACCTCCCACAATGATTGACACCGATTTGCTAGCTATAATCATATATATATATATGTATATAATGTTTTAACAGGAAATAAAAAGAAAACATGATTAGCAGAGGTATATGAAGATACTTATTTTTACCTACTCCATTCCCACCTGCTTTGAATGATTAAGTTAAATCATTTCAGTAATATTACTATTGTCTTGTGCCACAGTTTGACCTAGGATTCAGCAATATGCCAGAAAGTTTCACATAAATACATTTTTACTAAAACATCAAAAATTGTTATAATAGTAAGGAAAAAGTAAGCCATGGAAAAGATATGGTTTGTGAGATATTATATAATCACAATAGTTTAAAAAGATTGAAAGACCCCTTCCATTTAGTAGTGTTTCATTTTTGTCCTCTCATCTTTTTTTTTTTTTTTTTTTTTTTTTTTTTTTTTTTTTTTT
>JAJPUD010001683.1:130932-160056 GCA_023553655.1 Myrmecobius fasciatus | reverse complement strand
TTTTTTTTAAGAAATAAATCCTTTGTGGATAAAATTCCACATGTTGACTCATCGTATTTATGTGAAAATTGAGTTTTGGGTATTTCTGGATGCTATTTTCCCCCCTGCCATAGACACTCAGTTTCTTGGAAGTTTTTAACTGGAACAACAACAATAAAAACAACAAATTACAGCTACAGAGAATACATTAGAACTAGATTTTGGTCCCTTTTTAATGGAGAGTTAATTTAGGATTATTAGTCAAACTTATTCCTAATATTTTCTATGACATGTCAATAGAAATTAACAATGTTTTTCAATTTTCCCCTGAGCTTACTTCAGGTGTGTATATGAGTATATACACACATACACACACACACACACACACACACACACACACATATATATGTATATATATTTTAAAATGCCTCATTACCTTGCATAAATATACTTAATAGGGACAACTAGGTGGCACAGTGGAGAGAGCACCAGCCTTGAAGTCAGGAGGACCTGAGTTCAAATCTGGTCTCAGATACTTAATACTTCCTAGCTGTGTGACCTTGGGCAAGTCACTTAACCTCAAGTGCCTCAGAAAAAATAAATATATTAATTAAAATATACTTGATACGCCTTTTCTGGTTTATAGCTGAATTACAATGTTAATAATTTGGTGCATTAGGGCAACTTTACTATCCATCCACCTTTCCCCAATCCTCAGTGAAAATTGATCCCAAAGAGAAGGCAGTTCAGTTTGAAGAAACACTTAAACTACATATGCTTATTCAAAATAACTCAAATCCAGAATTCTGTGAAACTGAGAAGGAAACACACACACACACACACACACACACACGAATAGGCTTCTCTTGTGAATTGTTGCTGCAAACTGGCTTTCATTTACATCTTGAATATTTTCCCCAGAAAATTACAATCTCTTGAGAAATTCTCTTATTACCTACATTTTAACTATTTTTTAAAGGATCGAAAACTATTTGTAGGAAGTCTTAAATGCCATTCTGCCTCAAGTCAGCAGAATGAGGTCTTTAGAGCCTATTGAATCATGTGATTTTATGTTTCTATGAAATCCCCCCGACCTTTTGTATGCATTGTCTGGTAATTATGTATGCATACAGTAATTGTTTTCATAGGGAAACCTATAAATTACATTTTCCTGATGTTTAAATGAAAACCCTAGTCAAAAACACATTTTCTATGCATACAATAATTCATCTGTTTCTTCTTGTTGCCTCCCCTTCTTATTGCCTCCTTTTATTCCACCCACATTCTCTCCTTTTAGTTATTCCTTTAAGTGGAAGAAGGAATACAAAGGCAGTGAGAACTCAACATAAAATTTCTTGATTGTGTTAAATCTAAGCCAGTTAGGAACCCTATTGATTAAGTGAGCATATTAATAGAGTCACAGAATTTCAGAGTTGCAAGGAACCTCAGGCACCATATAATCCAAACCTTAACCAGTAAAAGAAGGCCTGCTAGGAACTACCTGATGAGAGATCTTCCTGATTATGTTTAAAGAGCTATTAGAAGGGAAACCCTACTATGTCTTTTGACATTTTTACTTTTGGATAACTCTAATTACTAGAAAGTTTTTTCTTCCTTTATATTAAGCCTAATTTTGCTTCTTTGTATTTCCTGACCTTACTTCTGGTTCTATCTTCTGGGTTCAAGTAAAACAAGTCTAAATCCTTTTCTTTAAGATAGCCCTTCACACACATTAAGACATCTGTTCACATATCCCCTAAGATTTATCTTCTTTAGGCTAAACATCTCCAATTCTTCCAATCTATCCTTACATGAACCCAGTGTCTTTCAACATCCTAAATATTATTTTCTGGACTCTCTAGTTAACAAGAAATGTCTTTTCTAAAATGTGCTAAATGGAAAAAATAATGCAAACATAGCATGATCTTATGGAGATAAAAGGAGAGCATGTTACTGACATTATCTGGAAAAAGATGTAAAAAAATAACATTGTTACCATCACTAAATTCTCTCCGGGAACAAATGTGACTTAAATAATGACCCCGAGGATTCAAGTGCAGCATAAGTTATATGATTCTTGAACAAAATACTAGACCTTTTTTTTTTTAAAAAGATATATGGAAGTCCAAGAAAATATCAGTAGAATATGAATTAATTTTAAAGTGTCTGTGTATACATTTTACTATTGTAAATGTTCAGGAATATTTTAATCTCTTGTATAATTTTGTTTTGAATGCTAAGAAAGAATGCAATTTTGTATAACATCACTATTTAAATGTTATGATTAGTATAGTACTCTAAATAGATGATAAAAATGAATGGGACACAGAAATGAATAGGAAAGGGGGAGAAATATTAGGCCACATGACATCTGGGAAATTCTTCATTGTTTTCTTACAGTCCTAGAACAAAGCACTATCTTTTGAATATCAATAATCTCCCAGTGATGACTATGAGTCACATGATACCAGTCTCCAAAAAATTAGTTGTAGATCACCCAAATTGCAATTAAGAAGCACATGAAGGAAAAAATAAGCTGCAACATATTATAAATGTAGATTTATTCTGGAGAAGCAGCTAGGATTATATAGTAAAATAAATGTGTGGTTGGGAAAGGAAGTGAGAAGGTGATTTTTGAAAAATAAGAGATAACTGATGGACAACTCATGGGCTTTATTTGTTCTTTCTGTTGTTTGGAGATTTAGGGAAAATCCCTCAGCATGTTGGCCATACTGATTGAATTATATACCTTATTGGCCTGCCATGGAGAATTTATAGTGAGACATGGAAAATAATTGAATAAGACAATTAGTTGTGGATGGGTTGTAATCTTTCTGCAGGAGGGAGTACAACATTGTTGAGATCATAAGACCCACAAGAATATCAAAATAATCTTCAGGTGGTACTATAAAATATTTTGCCAAATTGGCTCTTTTCTTTATTTCTCATAGCACTCAATTTATGGAGGGAAGAAGAAAAAGAAAAAAAAGTCAAACGGGTATTATAGTTCTTCCCATTAGTTTATATAAAACTGATGTACCCTAGCTAAAACAATGAGGAACTTGTTCAGTCAAAACATGACTTTTCCATAGGGGACTTCCTGTGATATAAGTGTCTGTGGATCTCTAAAGAGGTTAAATGTTCTGGTCATTATACAATGGTATATTTTGTTTAAGTAGAGTTTTCAAATAACTGGCAGGCATTACCTTTTATCAAGGATTGATGTGATAAAAGTGTTTATTATAAATACTCATCTGTTGGTGGCATCAAGCACTATTTTTCCAATAGATATGAGTAACGGACAGCTATTTGTTGCAATTGAAACAACATGACAATTTTGCCTGAACCCATGCTAGTGATTCTGTAATTAAACTATAGAAATCATCTTCACTTGTACTTCATGAACTTTATAAGCTTCCTCCAAAGAAAACCTCTTTTAAGGCTCAATTTCCTCATTTAGGCTGAAATTCAAATCATTAGGGAAATGATCTATGAGAGTATTAGAAGGGAAAAGACAGAATTTCATAAGTGATATTACATAGCAGAGCACATTATTACCACAATTAGATAATTGACTGAAAAATGTACAGGCTAAAAGTTCTTCTTGTGTTTCTTTGTTGGTAATTTTTAAAAAAAACACTTTATTCTTCAGAACAAAATGCTGCCTTAAAAGCTCCCTTTCAATAAGTTATTTCTGTTCTTACAGAAAAATAATTCAAGATTCTTTGAAAGAGACAATAACCAAGATAATTTCATTAGATGAACTATCTAATCATTAATACTAAGCAGAACACAATTCAGGAAGATAGGTACTCAAGATACATATCCAACTAATGTACTCAGTCCTGTCATGGAGGAGAACCAATGTCAGACCAAGTTGAAAATGCTTTTTCTATGGATGGTTACACCTCTAAGAAGAGAATTATGACCACTCAAAAAAGTTTTTTCTAACCATTCACATGGGGATAACAATAATAACAACGTAATGAAGAATGTCTATAGTCTAAATTAATGTAACCAGTAGGATAGATGATGTGTAGAGCTTGTTCAGGTTGGACAGAAAGAAGGATGTTATAAAAGAGGAAAGAGAGCCAGATTTTTCCTTTGAGGAAGTGGGAAAACTTATTTTATGACCTCAAATTTCTTCCCAAAACAAAAACCCATATTTTTAAAAAAATAAAAAAAATTGCTGATATATTTTGTTTTTACATCATTTGCTTTTCCAGTGCCTCACACCAATTTCCCATTTTCAAACATCAATCTCTTATGGAATTCAAAAAGAGGAAGGGACATAAAAAATTAATCATGTCTAAACATTCTGATATTTTATTCAATGTTTTACACCATATTCCTCCATATCTTCAAATAAACAGTAGTGGAATGGGCTTCTTATAACTCTTCTTTGAGTCAAACTTTGTTATTAATATTTTATAATATATTCAATTGTTTTGTTCAGATTTTTTCTACTTACTGTGTTGTAGTTATTGTGTTTTTTTTTAATCATTTTGCTTATTTCTCTTGACATTAATTCACATCTCCTCATGCTTATTGAGATTCACCAAAGTCAAATTTTACAGTACAGCAATATTTTATTACATTCATGTATGACAGTTTCTTTAGTCATCTCAATTGATGTACAATTCAATTTCCAGTTTTTATTATAATAAAAAATTTTCTATAAATAATTTGGTGGATAGAGGAGCATTCTTATTACATTGATTTTCTTTAGAATGTCATATGAGTGATATCTGTCCACACAAAGGCTAAGTGACTTTTTCTTTAAAAGGTATTGAAACAATTTTCAAGATTTAATTGGTTCAGTGAACTAAGACACAAACTATTGACATAGCTTCCTGTTCTCTTAAGTAGAACATTCAACACACAAAGAGTCAAGGCCTCCTCTCTGAGACTTGAAAATGTCATTTGACTATTACCCCACTATGTCAAATATGGAGACAGGAGAGCTTGTGTCAAACTCAATCAATACTCTATCCATGGTAATTATTCTAGTATATTGTTAGTGTTATTTTCTATTGGAGTTTCTCTTACCTTACCCTCATTACAAGGTTAATCCTCCTTCCCTTCCTTCTTTTCTTCCTACAAAGAAGCTCTTTTTTCTTTTTAACTTTTTAACTTTCCTGTTACTATTCAGGACACTACAATCTTCCCAATAACCCAGTCTTACAATATAGATTTCATCTTTGAGTCGTTACCACCTCTTATCCCTCTCCAAACAATTGTTTACTTCTGTCATTTCTTTCTGTCTAATATTCCTTATATATGGTCTTATATCTCTTTTGACACTTACACCATTCTAATGTAAATCATCTTTACCTTATTCCTGGTCTAATTAAATAGCCTTCTAATTGGTCTCTCTGACTTGTATTTCCCCTTTCTAATTTATCCTTTACTTAGCAATCAAATTAATATTCCTAAAGTGCAAAGACTGATCATATCATCCCTCTCACATTCAATAAACTTCAATGACTCCCTTATTTCTTCCAATTTAAAGTTTTCTCTGATGTTTAAAACCTTTTATATCCTGGCCACTTCTTATCTTCTGTAAGAAACATTTTTCAGTCTTTAGTCTTCATGCATTCCCCCTATTGATTATCTACAATTAATTTATGTCCCTATACAGAGGGTACACCTTTATATATAGGAATGCATTAAGGTTTAAATATGCATAAGCATATAAAGGGAATGCTATCTGCTTATTACTCAATAAATTAATCAATAAGCATTTACTAAGCATCCACTATGAGCAGAAACTAGGAATACAAAGAGAAAAGAGAAACAGTTTCTTCATTCAAAGTCCATATATAGATATATACAAAGGAAATACAAGGCATTAACAAATTCATGTAGTTATATAATATTTTGGATACAGAAATGTTATACTGACTAGTTACAAGGACATTATTCATCAGATATTGTCCTTGTGACTCTAATTGTATTTTTATCAAATGCTGGAAGATTTGATATATATGTTTAGTCACACTTTCTAAACTACCACATAATAATTTTTGGAAACTGAAGAAACCAGAGGCTAATTCCAAACATGATTAGAGAGAAGTTTTTCTTCCGTAAAATTATCTTAGAGAATCTAAACTGAACTCACCAAAATGTTTGAAAACCATCTGTCCATTTTCCAATTTTTAAGAAAAATTTTCCAAGATATATTAGAACATAATTAAAAACAATTTAATGTAGCAATAATTAAAAAGATAAATGTGTTAGTGTGACACTTATTATGAAAATATTATTTTAACTCCTTCATTAAACATAAATATATATATGAATAATTTTATATATCTGTAGTTCATATGTGCATACATACATATGTACAGATACATGCATGTTATGTATCTCTCTCTCTCTCTCTATATATATATACATATATATACATATATATTTTTTTTTCCTAAAAACTCTCAAAGCTTCATTTATATGTTTAGCTTAAAGCTAATGTTTGGGACTAAAATTCAATTGTTAAATTCCCAAGGAAGTTTTTGTGGATCTAGAATTGTTAGTATGTGTACCAGAGAGTTTCCCCCACAAGTTTGTTATTTACTTGTATTTTTCTCTTAAATTTTCTCATAAATAATTTATGATGGGCTCCAACTCATTCCTAGAAATAGGCTAAAATTATAGCAACTGATCTAACCCAATGCCTATTCTTTTGTAAGCAATATTTGTGGGTTAGTTAGTTAGTTTTGTTTGTTTGTTTGTTTTTGATCTAAGAATAAAGTACCCAGTAAGGGTATGCACTAGTCACCTCATTCATCAGATAAATTTGTGATAAGTGCCTTACTTGTGTAAAACACTTTGCTTGGCCTTGGATGAAGAAACGAAGAAAATTAAGACTCGGTTCCTTTCTTTAGGAGATTATGATTTTTTAAGTGCTAAAAAAGACTTTGATGTAATAATTAGAGTATTGAATATGAATTCAGGAAGACCTTTTTATAGGTCCCAGCTCAGATGATTGTTTGTGTGCTTTTGGGCATATCATTTAACTTCTCTTGGCTTCAATTCTTCATCTAAGTTATTTGACTGTGGCATCTTTTTGTATTGCCTGTGTAACATAGGATGAATCATGCCCTCTATTGTACTTGGTGACTTTGTAATGTCCCTTTGAGCTGTAAATCCTTTTTATTTTTATTGTTTTGCTGAGGCAATTGGGGTTAAGTGACTTGCCCAGGGTCACACAGATAGGGAATGTTAAGTGTCTGAGACCAGATTTGAACTCAGATCCTCCTGACTTCAGGGCTGGTGGTCTATCCACTGTGCCACCTAGCTGCCCCATCTTTGCTTGTTTTTTAAAACCACCTACTGACTTGACCTCAAGTCACTGAAAGCATTCCCATTTCATAATCTACGTTACAATCAGACTGGCCTTTCTGTTCCACATATAGAGCATTCTATCTTTTGTCCCCATGTTTTGTCAATTATTATTATCCCCCACTTGGGAAGGTTGGAGATGATATATCTCTTGAGCCAGGGAGGAGGTTTGAGCAGCAGCAGCAAACTGTGCATATCACATATCTAAACTAAATGTGACTTTACCTAAGTGAGACCTTGGGAGTGGGATGCCCAACAGGTTGCAAGAGCCAGTCAAAACTCTCTCATTGATTGGACCATTAGTAAAATCTGTCCATATATACCTACTCCACAAAATAAGAAGACTCAACATAAGGAACAACAACAATAACTAATCTAAAACATAAACAAACAGCAGAAAATAGTATCATTGAAAATTCTTTTCACTTCAGAATAAATTATAGAACCTTATCTTGGCATTTAAGAGATAATGAATTCTGGGTCCAGTGTACCTGTCCAAGTTTATTTCCCTTTACTTCTCTATATAAACCTTCCTTTCCCTGAAGCTGAATCTTATTGCTACTGAGTCAGTGGTTTGGCAGGTCAAATAAAAACTGAGCTACTGGTGAGAACATACCATACTATGTAAAATTATCTTCCTGGTAGAGACAGACCAATAGTTAGGGTTTGTGACCTGCTTCCTGACCATGATTTTGAATCTCTACACTGAGCATGTAATGACTTTGTTTCAGTCTCCAAGTGTCATAAATAGATAGATAGACCTAGATATAGTCTCATTCAGAACCTTGTCACCCACAGATAGGTTGTGAGGGAGTATATCCTATTGTGCATCATCAGAAACTATGTACAGATCTGAACATTTTGGTTCAATATTATATTCTAAAGGTCAGAAAGCTTGTATAAATTTCTAAAACAGTGCCGCTAAACTTTAACTAGAATAGACTTGCTTGTTTTTGTTTTTGGTTACAACATTTGTGCAGGTTCATGCAGATCTGTTGTGATCATTACACTGTGTATCTAGAGCCTTTCTTTTACAGAAAGGAAAAAAGAAAGGCTTTATTAATCATTTCTTAAGAGTTTATAATTTATCCTAGAGATAACTTGATATTCCTTATTTTATTAAATTTTTTTTTTCCTTTTGGTTGGCAGTTGGGGTTACATGACTTGCCCAAGGTCACACAGCTAGGAAGTGCTAAATGTCTGAGGTTGGATTAGAATTCAGGTCCTTCTGATTCTAGGGCCACTGCACTATTCATTGTATCATCTAACTGCCTCTTAAGTTGATATTTCTATAGGATAGGTCTTATTAGTCTGCCTTTTTTTTTTCCTGAGGCAGTTGGGATTAAGTGACTTGCCCAAGGTCACACAGCTAGGAAGTGTATAGTGTCTGAGGTCACTTTTGATCTCAGGTCCTCCTGACTTCAGGGCTGGTGCTCTATCCACTGTGCCACCTAGTTGCCCCATCTCTGTTTGCTTTTTAAAACCACCTACTGACTTGATCTCAAGTCATTGAACACATTCCCATTTCATAATCTATGTTACAATCAGACTGGCCTTTCTGTTCCACATATAGAGCATTCCATCTTTTCTCAGTGGCAATTTTCCATTCCCGTATCATCTCTGTCTTAAAGAATCTCTATTTTCCTTCAAATTTTAGATCAAAGACTCCTGTCTGCAGGAAGTCATTTCTGATTTCATCAAATGCTAGTGCCATCACTTTAAAAAAAGCAAAAACAAAAACTAATTTGTATTTATTTACATTTATTCCCTATATTTAATATGTATGTTTATATATGATTTTTTTTCACTACTTAGCATTTAAGCTTTTTTTTTTTTTTTTTTTTTTTTTTTTTTTGAGGAAATTGGGGTTAAGTGACTTGCCCAGGGTCACACAGCTAGGAAGTGTCTGAGGCCAGATTTGAACTCAGGTCTTCCTGACTTCAGGGCTGGTGCTCTAACCACTGCGCCACCTAGCTGCCCCAGCATTTAAGCTTTTTGAGAGAATAGACAGTTTTATTCTTTGAATATACATATATCCCCAGTAACTGGAATAGAATAGCTTAGTATATAATATATTTTATGGTGAGAGCTCTCTTCTGCTTCTTACTCATGCTTTTGAGCTGAGGTATCAGTCACCAGCAGAGAAAACTGCAACAATTTGTATTTGCCCTGGGGCAGTTTGTCGAGTTGACTTCCGGTCTGAGGCTGGTCGGGCTAGATTTGCACTAGGACCATGTTTTCAGCTGCTCTCAATCCACCCTTTACCAAAGGCAGATCTGCCAAAGCACCTGCCCGCAAGCAGAGCAAAGTGGCCCAGGCGTCTCCCAGGGGCTTCCTGGGTGCCTAAAATCCGCCCCTCTATCGCAGCCCTGACTTCCGCCCCAGCTGGAGTCTGAATGCGACCAGCGGCCGATTTCCCCTGAGGCTAACCTTCTCTGGAGTTTTTTCAAAGAAGATTGTTGATAGAAGTGTGTTGTAGTCCAAGTGTTTGGTGGCGCCCTCACTCCAAAACCAGTTCGGTGGCTCCATTTGTCTGGGTCTGAGGGAAGGTCTCAGGAGCTCACAGAGAACTCTGTCTGCAGTTCGCCATCTTGGCTCCGCCCCCCCCATAATATATTTGAATAAATATTAGTTGATTGATTCATTTACTTGGCAGATTTATTCAATTTTTCTCATTTAAATTGTAGTTGGCATGTAATTCATTCTTTTAGTTCTTATTTTTTGTCTTTGCGTTATTTCATAAAGTTTTTTTTTTCATATTGCTTTGGATTCTACCTATTTCCAGCTTAAATTGAATAATAATGATTATTCAATTATATTAATGTTAAATGATTTGTCATTTCTCCATTATTAAACATTTTGTTTGCTTCCTCTTAAAAATTGTATATGAAAATCTATTAAGATAAACAATAGTAACAACAAGAATAACAAAAACATAAGTGTATTCTTCAAAAAGTGTAATTATTATATTAAAGTAAGGATTATTTTGGTAAATTTTATTGCACATTGTTTCCTAAAAAAGATTTCATAAGTTAGCAATTCTACCATCAGTGAATGAGTATATATATTAATAATAGCTAGCATTTTTGCATTACATTATATGAATGCTATTTCATCTTTTCATCATAATAATATTTTGAAATAGATGCTATTATTGTGAGTTTATAGGTTGACAAATTAAGCCAGGAAGAGGTTAACACTTTGTGAAGGTCTCAGAATTTGTAAGTATCTGAATCTTGAACTTAGTCCAAGGTCCAAGACAGTATCTACTATGCTACCCAACTTGATATGCATAACACTAATTGCTATTGTTTTAAATTGTATTTGTAAGTTTTATTGGTGTGAGGTGGTACCTCCAACTAATTTTAATTTGCATTTCTTTTTGTTTTGCATTTTTCAATTGATTAATAAAAAAACTACATATTTTCATTTGACAAGTTTTTTTTGTATCCTTTTCTTCTCCTCTAGTGTCAATTTTAAAGCATTTCTGTGAATATTTACTGTTATATTACATTTTATTTTAATTGTGTTTCCTCTATAGGGCAGTAATTTATTTTAAAAATCTTTTTTTAAAAATTTAAAAAAAAAATTTTTTAAAAAATTAAAAAAAAGAGAGATTTAAAAATCTCTTTTATGGCCTTTTCCTTTTTCTCCATTTATATGTAAAAATAATTTGTAATTTTTTTTTAAACTTTGAATTCGAGATTTTCTCTTTTTATTCCCCTCCCCACCCCACCTCATTGGGAAGGCAAGCAATTAAATATAGAGTATCCTAGTGTACTCAAGCAAAAACCTTTGGATGATAGTGCTCTGAAAGAAAACATAGACTCCTCCCCCCAAAAAGAAAAAAACCCACAAGAAAAATAAAGTTTAAAAAGTCATCACTCTATATTAAGAAACTATCAATTCTTTCTCTGAGAATGGATTGCATTTTCATTATAAGTCCTTCAGAGTTTCATTGAATCATTGTATTATTGAGAAAGGCTAAGTCATTCACAACTGGTTATCTTACTATTGGTCTTACTGTGGAACAACATGTTTTGCTTTGCATCAGATCATGGAAGTCTTTCCAGGTTTTCTGAGAGCATCTTGCTTACCATTTCTTGTAATAAAATAGTAGCTCATTATAATCCCATGCAAAAATTTGTTTAGATATTTCCCAATTGATGGGAATTCCCCCAACTTCCAATCCTTTGCCACCAGAAAAGAACTGCTATAAATATTATTGTACATATAGATCCTTTTAATTTTTTATGCCTTTTGGGATACAGGCCTAGTAATGGCATTGTTGAGTCAAAGGGTATGCATGATTTTATAGCCCTTTGGGCAGTTCCAAATTGTTCTACACAGTGGTTGAATCAGTTTGGCTCAGTTATAGGTAACATTATACAAATTCTACAGGATGTTTATGTGAATGAATTTTGAAATCTTGGTAATAGACATTTTTTATCCATTTGATTTTTCCTGGGTGGTTGGATAATCCATTGAGCAATTACTCTTCTTCTCCAGAAAGTTATGGAAAATATAGTTATGTAGTACCTTGGCACATCACCTGTGAAAATGAGCATCTGGAGGAAACTTTACCATATTCAGAGAATCATTAGACTCTGTTTGATCTCTTCCATCATAGTGGTGAATACTTTTAATAAATACGTTCTCATTGTCATACTTTATTTGAACTTTATTATCAGAGAGTTATTGATTGGAGCAATTTCTTTTGTTAAATGTTTCCATAAATCCTGAGTGATTTTGATGTGAATCAGTTCAAATCTGACATCAGATAGTGACTAGCTATATGACCCTGGGATTTAACTCTGCCTCCCTTTCTTCAAATATAAAATGAATTGGAGAAGAAAATGACAAACCAATCTAGTGTCTTTGCTAATAAAACCCCAAATGGGGTCAGAAAGACTCTGAAACAAAAATAGCAATATATACATATGTGTCTATATGTACATATTTATGCAAGCATGCTCATACATATTTATTTATGTTTATATATACATGTATGTTTATATATATATATATATATATACACGTGTGTGTATGCACATATCTGAGAGGCATTGATATTTTTACCATATCAATCCAACCTACCTATGATAGGGATAAGTCTAGCAGGATTCTCTCTTCTTTCCTACACTTCTACGCAAGTTACAGGAAGGCTAAAAATTCAGGACTTCTTTCTCCAGAAAGCAAGACAAAGCTTATGCATACCTCTCTAGACATAGTTTTCTTGTGACCCTTGGATGCCTTGACCTGATTTCTTCCTCATCTAGAAGTTTAAGACATCACTCTCATTTTCATGTAGTTAGATTTTTGAAGGATAGAATAGTCACTATATCCTGACTTCCTAAAGAGATGAGTTTCCATACATAGATGAGAAGTACTAGATCTATAGAAGCTAAGTACTCTTGTATATCCTTATGGCACCCTCTGGCTATATTAGGGTTCATTAAATCTCATTTTTAAAAATTACCAATAGGTGTCTCATTTTGTCCTAACATGAAAGTTGAACTTAGGAGGGGCTAGCACCATACCTTTCCATTACACCATCTATTTATTAAGATGCTCTTTTATTTTGGTCATCATATAGATTTTGCATATATTTAGTGGACATATTTGAAAATATATAGTGTATTCATGCTATTATAATAAAATTACTTTTATTATTATTATTTGATTTCCTGATCTCTATTATTAGTACTTAAGAAAGTATATAATTTTATGGCATAATATTGTATCCCTAATAATACTTAGCATAAGTTTATGATTATAGTAAAAATTCATTCATTCATTAAATATTTATTTTTACAGTATTTTTAACAGTATTATGCTACTCCTTGTTGACACAAAGAATGAAATTAAAGAAAGAATAGTTGTCCTCAAGGAACTGATATTTCACTGTGAGGGCAGAATAAAAATAAAGATAAATAGACATACCATAATTTTAAAATGTCAAGTGTTTTATAATTGCACAGAGCAAGGAAGATTTGATGGAGGAAAAAGTACTTTAGAAGAGCCTTAAGATAAGAGTTAGAGAGACAGATTTGAGGAGTTACTGTGTTCTAAACATGAAGAACTAGTTTTGCAAATACTCAAGGCAATAAAATGGAATTTAGGCAAAAGTCATATTCCATACTGACTTCATGTAAAGAAGAATATGAAATCATGCTAAAAAGGTATGCTGTAATGATATTGTGGAGAATTATACATGCTAGTCTGAAGATCTTATATTGCCTTGAATTCATTGTTGAAAAGAGCCAAGTCCATCACAGTTGATCATCACTTAATCTTGTTGTTACCATGTACGATGCTCTTTTGGTTTAGCTCATTTCACTTAGCATCATTCCATGTAAGTCTTTTCAGGCTTTTCTGAAATCAGCCTTATCATCTCTTACTGAACAATCATATTCCATTACATTCATATACCATAAATTACTCAGCTATTCCCCAACTGATGGATATCCATTTGATCTCCAATATCTTGCCACTACAAAAAGGGCTACTACAAATATTTTTGCACAGGTGGGTTCTTTTCCCTTTTTGTGATTTCTTTGGGATATAGATCTGCTAGGTCAAAGGGAATGGACAGTTTGACAACCTTTTGGATATAGTGCCAAATTACTCTCCAGAATGATTGGATCATTTCACAACTCCACCAAGAATGCAATTGTATTCCAGTTTTCCCACATCTTTCCAACATTCATCATTTCCTTTTCCTCTCATCTTAGTCTGAGAGGTGTGAAGTAATACTACAGAGTTGTCTTAATTTGAATTTCTCTAATCCAAAAATTAGAAATTTTTGGAAGCTATTTCTTAATCATTTACCAGTATACCCTTGACTTGAACTATGAGGAATAAAGAAGACAATGAGAAAAATTTGTGGAAATATGCAACGGACATATTATGCATCTCTGGAATTATTACTTAGGTTCAGGTTTGAGAGAGAATGGCTTAAATCCTAATCCAGAGCTTGCTTTTTTTTGGGGGGGGGGAAGTAGTAATAAATCAAATTTTAAGTTAATTAATTAAGAATTATTAAATAAAAAATGGGAGATTGCATTGAGTATAGTTGATCTCAAACCTCATACATAAATTAAAAAAAAATCTTCCACAGAATCATAGTCCAGTTAAAGAAAGGAGAAAATCCTTTTGACAATTCACTCTCTTAGATTTGGAAGTGTTGGGCATCAATGTGGTATCAAATTACAATTATGAAAAATCTTGTGCCTGAGTTTTCATGGTTCCATCTCCCAGACAGCCATTATGTCTTGCCAGTGTGACCTTTGTCATCTACGATTATTTGATTTGGTCCTGAAGTTGCCTTATCATTGTATTGATATTTTGCCACTACATTTATCCTTTACAGACTCTCCATCTTCTGTTGCTACTTTCTGATTTTGAAGTTGCCTTTTTCTCAATTGCCCTGTTGCTTCTGATAGACATGTTTCCAGTTCCTGCTGTTTTTGCTTTCACTATAGATTTTGTCTATATGTAGGTTTCACATATTTTTGCTAAGCATTGATTCCTAAAAGAGAGATTGGAATGAATATTCTAATTAAAGGCTCATAGGTATTCATTTATAATGGAAATTTAAAAAGAGAATATATTTAGTGCAGTATTACTCTGTTGTCTTTACTTGATTTGCTAAGTGCACTAAGGTTTGGTAAATGCCAGTAAAACAGTGTCAAAAAAAGATGGGCATGTGGTGGAGTGGGGTAATTAGTTCTTTGAATCTAAACTTCTCATTTCCCTCTAGGCTACAATTGCAACTAAAATATACATACATTAATTAATGAGGAAGCTGGAAAGAACCTGTCAATGCAAATCCATTTCAAGTATTTGAATGGGCAACTAGATTGCACAGTGGATAGAATACTGGGCATAAAATCAAGAAGACACATTTTCATGAGTTCAAATCCCGCCTCAAACACTTGCTAGATATATGGTCCTGAAGAAGTCACTTAACCCTGTTTGCCTCAGTTTCTCATCTGTAAAATGAACTAGAAAAGGGAATTGCAAATCACTCCAGTATCTTTCCCCCAAAAATTGCATGGTAGGTCATAAAGAGTTGGCATGACAGAAATGACTGAATAACATCAGGGAATAGTTGAAAACTTCTTGTTATTATCTATTCTGTTTGCTTACTTTTCTGCCTTTTTTTTTTTTGCTAAATGCCTTCTTGATTCAGTTCCAACAAATCCTAATCTTACAATTGTATTTTTAGCCCAGAACAATGTTTCTTGCTCTTACTGTGAGATATCCTGCAATATCTTTTGTGGCATTTCACTTATTTCTAGTTTTATCTTAATATTCTTTATTAAACTAACTAGAAACCACAAAAGAGGATGCTTACCAACCATGTGATTTCAAGTGACCTTTCTGAAGAGAATTTCCTTAGGTCTTTTACCTAGCTGAGATGGGGTGAATGAATTTCATTTATGAATTACCCATCTCAGAGTGTAGGCTGAGTGATCCCCACACTTTTATTATATTCTTTTACTTACACTATATTTTTCTTTGCTTGTTTACTTTCCATCTTAATTCTTAGTAATTAGTAGGTTTTTTAGAATGCTTTGGGAATACTAGATGGGAAAAGCATCAATCTTTGTCAACAAAGGCCTTATTTCTCTTATAATCTTCAAGTTCTTATCATTCTTGAAACAACTTATTTTTAGCTATGGAGTTTTGCAAAAGAGTTTGCAAAAAAAACCTAGACTCTTCTAGGTTGATGGTTACTCTGAAGATATGGCCAGATGAGTAACTGAATGAATGAATGATATATAATCTATTACATTGAGATTTAAAAAGTATTCTTCTCATAATGCTTTTTTTTTTAAAAATAAATAATGCAACAAACAAAACCAACAAAAACAGGATTAAAAGGGAAATACAAAGCTGGGAAAAAAATCTTTACAGCTAGCATTTCTGATAAAAGTCTAATTTCTAAAATATATAAAGAAACGTGTCAAATTTAAAAGAATACG
This sequence comes from Myrmecobius fasciatus, assembly GCA_023553655.1. Lineage (NCBI taxonomy): Eukaryota > Metazoa > Chordata > Mammalia > Dasyuromorphia > Myrmecobiidae > Myrmecobius > Myrmecobius fasciatus. The sequence continues at coordinate 143,746 of JAJPUD010001683.1, read as the reverse complement.
CATCATTCCCAATTGATAAATGGTCAAAGGATATGAACAGACAATTTTAAGGTGATGAAATTAAAGCCATTTATAGTCATATGGAAAAATGTTCTAAATCACTATTGATTAGAGAAATGCAAATTTAAACAACTCTGAGGTACCACCTTACACCTTTAAGATTTGCTAAAATGACAGGAAAGGATATTGATAAATGTTGGAGGGGATGTGGGAAAAGCGGAACTCTAATACTTTTTTGGTGGAGTTGTGAAAAGGTTCAATTATTCTGGAGAGCAATCTGGAACTATGCCCAAAGGGCTATAAAACTGTGCATTCCCTTTGACCTACCCATGATTGGGTCTCTATCCCAAGGAAATCTTAAAGAAGGGAAAAGGACTCACATGTGCAAAAATGTTTGTAGCAGCTAATTTGTGATAGCAAAGAATTGGAAAAGGAGTGATTGCCCATCAATTGGGGAATGTCTGAACAAGTTGTGGCATATGAAGATAATGGAATATTATTGTTCTAGAAAAAATGATGGCAAAACTGATTATAGAAAGGTCTGGAAAAATTTATATGAACTGAAGCAAGCAGAACCAGGAATATGTTGTACACAATAACAGCAAGAATGTGCTATGATCAACTATGAAAGGCTTGATTCTTCTCAATAGTTCAGTGATCCAAAGGAATCCCAATAGACTTTGGACAGAATGCCATCTACAACCATAAAAAAGCTAAAAAGACTGAATATAAATTAGCACGTGTTATGTTGACTTCTTTTTTTCTGCTTTTTGAAAAAATTTCTCTCATGGCTTTTCCTGTTTGCTCTGATTTTTCTTTCCCAACACAATTCATAAAACAATGTGCATTAAAAATAAATAGATAGATAAATAAATAGTGCAAATATTTTACAAATATCTGATATATGAATTTACTGAATATCAGAGTAGTTAAATGACTTGCCTTTGGACACACAATCACTAGGAACTATCAGAATTAAAATTCAACTTTTCTCCCACCTTCTGATTCCAGAGGTTTGGAACTCCATGTAAGTCAATTCAACAAGAACTTATTATGTATCTATTTTGTATAAGGCAAAGTGCTAAGTATTCGAAATATAGAAGCAAAAGGAAAAAAAAATCTTGTTTCAATGGAGTTAATGGCCTAATGGAGGAATAATGTGTGAACAATTGTATATACAAGTTGTACATGGGATAAATTGAGGATAACCCAAAAAGGGAAGCTACTAGCATGAAGGGTGATTGGAAGTGACTTCTTGTGTAGCATTGGTTTATGGAGTTAGAGAGTGAAGGAAACCAAGAGATGGAGATAAGGAGGGAAAAATTCCAGACATAGATGATAGCCAGTGAAAATGTCCAGGAGATGAAGTTTCTTGTGGGAAGAAGATGAGAGGCCAGTGTTACTGGTTGGAAGAATAAGGGGTCAGGGATATGATTTGAAAAACCTAGCAATTTTGGAAGAGGCCAGGTTATAAAAGAAAGTTAATGCAAAATAGAAGTTTTTATATTTGATTCTACAAGAAATAGGGAGGCACTTGAGTTTACAGGGGAAGTAAGGAAAGGGTTATATGATTAGATATATGTTTTAAGAACAGTTTAACAGCTGAATTCGACAGACTAGAATGGGGAGATATTTGAAGTAGCAAGTCTAATTCAGGAATGAGGAGGTGAGGGCCTTCACTAGGGTATGTACCTAGTGTACAGTACCAGAGTAGAGGAGAAGACATATATAGGAAATTTTTTTTATAAAATTCATTTGGAAGAATAACAGATAAAGAATTTCAAGGGAATTAGTGGAAAAAATGCAAGTGAAGGTAGCCTAGTTATACCATATCTAAAACTATATTATAAAGCAGTGGTCATCAGAACCATCTGATACTGGCTAAGAAATAGAATAGTGGATCAGTGGAATAGATTAGGTTCACATGTCACAATAATCAATGACTATAGTGACTAGTGTTTGATAAAAATAAAGATTTTAACTTCTGGGATAAGAATGAATATTTGACAAAAATTTGCTGGGAAAAAAGAAAAATACTATGGCAGAAGTTAGACATTAACCAACACTTAACAATTTCTACCAAGATAAGATCTAAATGGGTTCATGATTTAGATATAAAGGGTGCTACTATAAACAAATTAGGAGAACATGGGATAGTCTACATCTCAGATCTGTAGAGAAGGGAGGAATATATAGTCATAGAAGAGCTAGGGAGCATTATGAAATGAAAATGGGCAATTTGATTATATTGAATTAAAATGTTTTTGTAGAAGCAAAGACAATGCAGCCAAAATTAGAAAGGAAGCTGAAAACTGAGGGAAAAAATTACATTCAAGGTTTCTGGTAAAGGCCTCACTTCTAAAATATATAGAGAATTGACTCAAATTTATAAGACTACAAGCCATTATATGAACAGACAATTTTGAGATGAAGAAATTAAAGCCATTTCTAGCCATATAAAATGGTCTATATAACTATTGATTAGAGAAATGAAAATTAAGATAAGTCTGAGGTACTATTTCATACCTCTTGAATTGGCTGAGATTACCAGAAAAGGTAATGATACATTTTGGAGGAGATATAGGAAAACAGAAATGTTCTACATTGTTGGTGAGGTCGTGAACTGATTCAACCATTCTGGAGAACAATTTGGAACTATGCCCAAAGGACTATCAAATTGTTCATGGCCTTTGATCCAGCAATGTCTCTACTGGGTTGCGAATTATTTTTACTTTTTTGTTGTTGTAGCTGTTTGATTGCTTTTTTTTTCTTCTCATTTTTTCTTCTTTGATCTGAATTTTTTTTTGTGCAGCATGATAAATGTAGAAATACATTTAGAAGAATTGCACATCTTTACCCTATATTGGATTACTTGCTTCCTAGGGGATGGGAGAGATGGAGAGGGAGGAAGAAAAATTTGGAACACAAGATTTTGCAAGAGTGAATGTTGGAAACTATTTTTCAATGTATTTTGAAAAATAAAAAAGCTATTATTATCGCAAAAACAGATATTATGAAGTTAGGAGCGAGGAAACTTGGCAACAGATTGGATATGGTCTGCAAGAAAGAATGCACTATGCTCTTCTGCTGGAACAAAGGAAGGAAGGAAGATGGGGAAGAAGGGATGGAGGAAGAAAAGGATGGAACAAGGAAAGAAAGAAACAAAGAAAAGAAAAAAGGAAAGAAGGATGAATCTAGTTAAGTAAAAAGGAAGGAAGGAAGGAAGAAAAAGAGAGAGAAGAAAGAAAGAGGAATAAAGGAAGAATGGGAAAAAGCAAAGGAGAGAAGGAAGAAAAGAATGGAGGGAAGGAAACAAGATAGGAGGGAGAGTAGAAGCTTTAACATGACAGAATTCTTAGTTACAAGAGAGGAAATTCCCAACAACTTTATTGTCAACCAGACATATAGAATACAATTATCTGCCACTGCCCAGAATGATATATTTAAATTTCACCTTTGCTTTTTGAGGACTAGGAGCATTATATATCTACTAACTAAAATTATGTATACTTAAATTTTTTTTACATTTACTCTGGAATCCTATTTGGGAATTTCTTGGCAGAAATATTGGATTGTTATTTCCTTCTCCAGTTCATTTTATAGATGAGGAAAATGAAGGAAAGAGAGTTAAGTGATTTGCTTGAGACAAATATCTAAGTGTCTGAGATCAGATCTGAACTCAGGACTTCCTGACTCCAGATCAGGTGCTCTAAATACCGTACATACTACCTAACTGACCCAACATTTCTTATATGTCATCAGCAAGAATAACACATGTTCCTCTGTTATGGAGACACTATACTGAATGTTTCAAAGTAATAACAATAGCTAGAATTATCCTTAAAGTTCATTAAGTTCCAAATCTCACATTTTAAAGATAAGGAACTGAAGGCACAAATGATAAAGTTCCCCTCAGAACACACACCACTGTTTGAATGGAAATTACTGCTTAAGACCTGACTCCCAATCAATCTATTCTTTACATAACAAGCCTGTTGCCTCTACATGCTAGCTGTGCAACTCCAGCATAGTTTTTCTTACATAATATCCTATATTTGGAGAGTCATTCATGGCCCATTGGGAAAGGTTAGGACTATAATTAGACTTTTTCTCTAGACACTTGAGCAATAGAATTCATGAAGGTTAGTAACAGTTTCTCATTAATTGCTCCCTTGTGATTTTACAGTAAAGCTGTTAACTTGGGCAATGGGGGCCTGCTGCTCACCAGTTCCTTTCACTGACATTTGAAGCAGTGATTAGAATGTCATTGCTTTCCAATACTTCATTTTCATTCAGAGAGCATGCCGGATGTCTTTTCTCTTATATTGCTGAGGAACACACATTGAAACATCAAAGGAGAAAAAAGTCTGTGTTTCTTTATTATTTTAGTGGGCAAAAGGCTTTTTGAATGTGGATTTGTTTTCGATATACTGTGCAGTCTAGACTCTGTTCAGCAGTGTCACTCTCTTGTCTTTCAAGCTAATGGAAAAAAAGCAAAATCATTTTTCATGTGCAAAGCAGTGGACCCCAAGGGCAAAGCATCTATCAGTATGAAAAACCAGTCAAGTAGCAGCCAAAAAATTGTCACTATTTTGTGTCAGCTCATAAGTTTGACTGCACATATGTGCCAATATGCTCCATATGAGCTTCCTCACTTCTTTGAAAAGGATAACCTCTTGTTCATAAAACAAAAGAAAACAAAACCCAAAACTTTTTTTAGAAAATCAAACTTCTTGATTGATTCTATAAGTATTTTTGCATAAAGTAATTATTGCTATATTTTCTGCATGATACATGATAGATCTGTGATTTTGTCAGTCTGGGAACTTCATGTACTTATGCATCATGAAACCTATAACACACACATGCATATATACTATATATATGCACATATATAACATATATGTATGTATACATACACACACATACACACATGATTTTGAAGCCAGCTATTCTTGACTGCAAGCTAAGCATTTTATTGCCTATACCATTCTTTTTTATGTTGGGTAATAAAGTGCAACTATTTCTCAATAAATTTGTAAATTGATTCATTATTCCTGTCATGGAAATTCTTCTCTTTCCCTCAAATCCCTCTTTTTTCCTCTGTCTTTTCCTGAGATTTTCAGTGCATATCGTAAGTTAGTCAGTTCTAAAGACAGGCTAATAGAAATTTTTTATTTAAAAATACCTTATCTGACATTTTACTTTCTTTGTGTTGTATGCTCTATAGCATAGAGGCCATCTGATATATGTTTTTCTTTATCTGCAGGTCATTTTGGTAACATGGAAAAATTCATATGCTGATATCTGAAATATTAAATTTCTATAAATAGCTGAGGAATAGTTATGAAACTGAAATTAATCTAATTAGATTCACTTAGAACTATAGCTAAAAATGACCTTAGAGATAAACAAATCTAACCCCCTCATTTGATAATTGAAGAAATTGAGGCTCCCAGACAGATTAAGTTATATGCTATTGGTAACAGAAGTAGTAAGCAACAAAGTCAGGATTCAAACTGAGATCCTGCTAAGTTTCAAGAGGATTCAAAAAGATTATTAAAGAGTTGGAAATTAGGACCTAAAAGGATCAGTGACGGGGACTGGGCTTATTGAGACCACTGAATAAAAGGCTGAAAAAAGCTTAAAGACTATCATTAAATGAATGAAAGGTAACACTAGATGGAAGAAAATGGCTCAGTCCTCTGAATCTTTACTGAGGATGAGACTAGATAAATTGGGATTGGAGGATTTTGATTAAGTAGAATAATATCTTCATTTTTAGTGAGTTTTTAAAAAATGTAATGTATTGTTCAAGAAATTATATGCAATTTCTGATTTCACTAAAAAAGTAAGAATTTTGTCCCATTGTTGTGAAATGAAAAAAAAATAGTGATGGGTTTGAAATCAGGAAGATCTGATTTCAAATCCACTTTGAGACACTTGCTTATTGTGTGACCTTGGACAAGTTATTCAGCATCTGTTTGCCTCAATTTTCTCATGTTCAAATGGGAATAATGATAGTACCTACTAAACCTGGCACATGGTGTCATATAAATGATAATTATTATTATGATGATGTTATTTTTATTATAAGTTGCTAGGATGATGGAACCATCCTAGCTCTTTGGGCCTGTTTCTTCCTATGCAAAATAAGGGAATTGGATTGCATGATTTGTAAGGTCCATTTCTGCACTAAAAGGCTTTATATGAACATAATTGGATCAGGAATTGGGGATCAAAGTTATACTTGAATGATTACGTTATCTATCTTGATTCTCTTTATTTTTATCTACCAAAAGAGGACAAACATTTTCTATTCCTGTTTTACAGGTACATATGCTAAGGGAAAAATGAGATTTAAAAAAAAGAAGTAAAATTCCAGCGCAATTTATTATCATTTTAGTGTAAAAAGAAAAAGAAGGAAAATGAAATATTTACAATATTAAATACGCTATGTCCAAATAATCTGCTCTGTAAATCAATATTGTGGTAGAATACTGTTAATTCCATAAAGGGAAGATATGATAAATATGTAACAGAAAATAATTAAAGTGCATATATATATTTTTCTTTTAAAAGAAAGCCTGATCAAAATTTATTGGGATTTATGAAATGCATTCTTTACTGAGATTTTATGTTACAGAATGGTATTCCCCAATTGATGTGGTCAGAGGTTATGAACACACAATTTTCAGATGATGAAATTAAAGCCATCTGTAGTCATATGAAACAAATGCTCTAAATCACAATTGATTAGAGAATGCAAATTAAAACAACTCTGAGGTACTATCTCATACCTCTCAGATTGGCTAAGATGACAGGAAAAGATAATGATAAATATTGGAGGGGATTTGGGAAAACTGGGACACTAAAGCATTGTTCGTGGTGGTGTGAAATGATCTAATATTTCTGGAGAGCAATGTGGAACTATGATCAAAAGGTTATGATAGTTTGCATATCCTTTGATCCAGCAGTGCTACTACTGGATATATATCCCAAGGAAATCATAAAGGAGGGAAAATTACCTACCTGTGCAAAAATATTTGTAGCAACACTTTTTGTGGTGGCAAAGAATTGGAAAATGCACACATGCCCATCAATTGGAGAATGGCTAATAAGTTGTGGATATGAAGGTAATGGAATATTATTATTCTATTAAAAATAATGAATAAGTTGGTTTTAGAAAGATCGGGAAAGATTTCTATGAACTGATGCTGAATGAATCAAATAGAACCAGGAAAATAGTGTATTCAGTAACAGCATGATTATGCAATCAGTGGTTCAGTGTTCCAAGGCAATCTACATCCATAGAGAGAATTATGGAGAATGTATCTAAATAAGCCCATGCCATGTTCACTTTTATTCTTTTTCTTTTTTTTAATTAAAGCTTTTTATTTGAAAAACATATACATGGATAATTTTTCAACTTTGACCATTGCAAAGCTTTCTGTTACAATTTTTTCTTCCTTCCCCTCACCTCCTCCCCTACATGGCAGGAAGTCTAATACATGTCAATTATGATAAAATACTTGACAAATCGAATATGTGTATACATATTTATACAGTTATCTTGTTGTACAATAAAAATCAGATCTACAATAAAAGAAAAAAAAACTTGAGAAAAAAGAAACCATAATGCAATCAAACATCAACAGAGAGTGTGAAAATGATATCTTGTGGTCCACACTCAGATCCCACAGGCCTCTCCCTGGGTATATAGGGCTTTCTTCATTACTGAACAACTGGAACTGGTTTGAAATATCTCATTGTTGGAGAGAACCATGTCCATCAGAATTGATCATCATATAGTCTTGTTGTTGTGTATAATGATCTCCTTTCACTCAGCATCAGTTCATGCAAGTCTCTCCAGGTCTCTCTGAAATCATCCTGCTGGTCGTTTCTTACAGAACAATAATATTCCATGACATTCATATACCATAGTTTATTCACCCATTCTCCAACTGATGGGCATCCATTCATTTTCCAGTTTCTAGCCACTACAAAAAAGGCTGCCACATTTTTGCACATGTGGGTCCCTTTCCTTCTTTTACAATCTCTTTGGGATATAGGCCCAATAGAAACACTGCTGGGTCAAAGGGTATGCACAGTTTGATAACTTTTTGAGCATAGTTCCAAATTGCTCTCCAGAATGGTTGGATCCATTCACAGTTTCACCAACAATGTATCAGTGTCCCAGCCCTCCCACATCCCCTCCAACATTCATCATTAACTTTTCCTGTCATTTTAGCCAATCTGACAGGTGTGAAGTGATACCTCAGGGTTGTCTTGATTTGCATTTCTCTGATCAATAGTGATTTGGAGCACCTTTTCATATGACTATAAATAGTTTTAATTTCATCCTCTGAAAATTGTCTGTTCATATCCTTTGACCATTTATTGATTGGAGAATGGCTTGAATTTTTATAAATATGAGACAATTCTCTATATATTTTAGAGATGAGACCTTTATCAGAACCCTTAAATGTAAAGATGATTTCCCAATTTATTGCTTCCCTCCTAATCTTGTCTGCATTGATTTTGTTTGTACAAAAACTTTTTAACTTAATATAGTCAAAGTTATCTATCTGGTTTTCAAGTAAGAGTTCCAGTTCTTCTTTGGACATAAATTTATTCCATCTCCATAGGTCTGAGAGGTAAACTATATTACATTCCTCTAATTTACTTATAGTATCATTCTTTATATCCAGATCATGAACCCATTTAGATCTTATCTTGGTATGTGGTGTTAGATGTGGGTCAAGCCCTAATTTCTTCCACACTAGTTTCCAGTTTTCCCAGCAGTTTTTGTCAAATAGTGTATACTTATCCCAAAAGCTGGGGTCTTTGGGTTTATCAAAAACCAAATTGCTATAGTTATTGCGTAGTTTGTCTTGTGATTCTATCCTATTCCACTGATCGACTACTCTATTTCTTAGCCAGTACCAAATGGTTTTGATGACCGCTGCTTTATAATATAGTTTTAGATCTGGTACAGCAAGTCCACCATCATCAGCCTTTTTTTTCATTAATCCCCTTGAAATTCTTGACCTTTTGTTTTTCCAAATGAACTTTGCTACTATTTTTTTCTAGATCTGTAAGATAATTTCTTGGGAGTTTGATTGGTATGGCACTAAATAAGTAAATTAATTTGGGTAGTATTGTCATTTTTATTATATTCGCTCGTCCTACCCATGAGCATTTTAAGTTTCTCCAATTGCCTAGGTCTGATTTGATTTGTGTGGAAAGTGTTTTGTAGTTTAGTTCATATAGTTCCTGACTATCCCTTGGCAGATAAATTCCCAAATATTTTATACTATCAACAGTTATTTTGAATGGAATTTCTTTTTGTATCTCTTTCTGCTGAACTTTATTGGTAATATATAAAAATGCTGATGATTTATGTGGATTTATTTTGTATCCTGCAACTTTGCTAAAGTTGTGAATTGTTTCTAGTAGTTTTTTAGTTGATTGAGTCTTTAGGGTTCTCTACGTATATCATCATGTCATCTGCAAAGAGTGATAATTTGGTTTCCTCATTACCTACTCTAATTCCTTTAATCTCTTTTTCTTCTCTTACTGCCAAAGCTAACATTTCTAAGACAATATTAAATAATAATGGTGACAGTGGGCAGCCTTGTTTCACTCCTGATCTTATTGGGAATGGTTCTAGTTTGACTCCATTACATATGATGCTTGCTGAAGGTTTTAAGTAGATACTACTAATCATTTTAAGGAAAAGCCCATTTATTCCTATACTCTCCAGTGTTTTTAATAGGAATGGGTGTTGGATTTTATCAAAGGCTTTTTCTGCATCTATGGAGATAATCATATGGTTTTTATTAATTTGGTTATTAATATAATTGATTACGCTAATAGTTTTCCTAATATTGAACCAGCCCTGCATTCCTGGTATAAATCCTACTTGGTCATGATGTATTATCCTGGGGATGACTTTCTGTAATCTTGTTGCTAAAATCTTATTTAAAATTTTTGCATCAATATTCATTAGGGAAATGGGTCTATAGTTTTCTTTCTCAGTTTTCTCCCTACCTGGTTTAGCTATCAGCACCATATCTGTGTCACAGAAGGAATTTGGTAGTACACCTTCTTTCCCTATTTTTTCAAATAGTTTATATAGTATTGGGATTAATTGTTCTTTGAATGTTTGGTAAAATTCACATGTAAATCCATCTGGCCCTGGAGATTTTTTCTTAGGGAGTTGATTAATAGCTTGTTCTATTTCTTTTTCCAAAATAGGGCTATTTAAATAATTTATTTCCTCTTCTGTTAATCTGGGCAATCTATATTTTTGTAGATATTCCCCCATTTCATTTACATTATCAAATTTATTGGCATAAAGTTGGGCAAAGAAACTCCTAATTATTTCTCTAATTTCCTCTTCATTGGAGGAAAGTTCTCCCTTATCATTTTTGAGACTAATAATTTGATTTTCCTCTTTCCTTTTTCTAATCAAATTAACTAAAGGCTTATCTATTTTGTTGGTTTTTTCATAAAACCAACTCTTACTTTTATTTATTAATTCAATAGTTTTCTTATTTTCAATTTTATTGATCTCCCCTTTAATTTTGAGAATTTCCAATTTGGTATTTAATTGAGGGTTTTTAATTTGGTCTTTTTCTAGCTTTTTTAATTGTAAGCCCAGTTCATTAATCTTCTCTTTCTCTGTTTTATGCAAGTAAGCATCTAGAGATATAAAATTACCCCTTATAACCGCTTTAGCCGTGTCCCACAAATTTTGGTATGTTGTCTCATTGTTGTCATTTTCCTGGATAAAATTTTCAATTGTGTCTATAATTTGCTCTTTCACCCATTCGTTCTTCAGGATTAGATTATTTAATTTCCAAATAACTTGTGGTCTATTTTCTCCTGGCCTTATATTACATGTGAGTTTTATTGCATCATGATCTGAGAAGGATGCATTTACTATTTCTGCTTTTCTGCATTTGATTTTGAGGTTTTTATGCCCTAACACATGATCAATTTTTGTATAAGCTCTATGAACCCCTGAGAAAAAAGTATATTCCCTTCTATCACCATTCAATTTCCTCCAGAGATCTATCATACCTAACTTTTCTAGCCTTTTGTTAACCTCCCTAACTTCTTTCTTATTTATTTTGGAATTTGATTTATCTAATTCTGAGAGAGCAAGGTTGAGCAAGATCTCAACCTTGTATAGTAGAGTACTAGTATAGTACTACTGTCTATTTCTCCTTGCATCTCTGTTAGTTTCTCCTCTAGGAATTTGGATGCTATACAACTTGGTGCATATATGTTAAGTATTGATACTGCTTCATTGTCTATGGAACCCTTTAGTAAAATGTAGTTTCCTTCCTTATCTCTTTTAATTAGATCTATTTTTGTTTTTACTTGATCCGAGATAAGGATTGCTACCCCTGCCTTTCTTTGTTCACCTGAAGCATAGAAGATTCTGCTCCAGGGCTTTACCTTCACTCTGTATGTATCTGTATGTTTTAGATGTGTTTCTTGTAAACAACATATTGTAGGATTCTGGCTTTTAATCCAGTCTGCTACCCACTTCCGTTTTATGGGAGAGTTCATCCCATTCACATTCACAGTTAAAATAACTATATCTGTATTCCCTGCCATCTTATTTACCCAGAGTTATGATTTTCTCTTCCCTTTCCCCTCTCTCCCTTCCCCCCTCCCCAGTACTTTGCTCTTGATGACCACCTCCCACCAATAATCCTCCTCCCTTTAGAGTCCCTCCCTCCCCTTTATAGCTTTCCCCTAATCCTTCTATTAGTTTATCCCTTTCCTTTTCTCCCCTCCCTCCTACCTTCCCACAAGGAGGGTCAGGCCTTTCTTTGAAGCCAAATGTGTCTGATATACTCTCTTAGAGTCCAATCTAATGAGAGTAAGGTTTACACAATACTTATCACCCTCCCTTCTTTCCCTCAATTATATTAGATCTTCTATGTCTCTTTATGAGATTTTGCCTTATTTTACCTCCTTTATTTTTACTTTATTTTGCCTCCTTTCCCCCTTCCCCCCTTTTTCTTTTTCAGTATGGTATCCCTTCCACCTCTAATTTCTTTTCCATTATTATCAAAGAAAAATCAAATTATACTGCCATTCTTTAAAGGATACCTATAGTAGGAATATAGTTCTCAAGAGTTTTCCTTTTTACCTTTTTATGCTTCTCTTGAGTTCTCTATTTGGAGGTCAAATTTTTTGTTCAGATCAGGTCTTTTCATTAGAAATAGGGGAAACTCTCCTGTATCATTGAATGACCATCTTCTTCTCTGTAAGATGATGCTCATTCTAGCTGGATAACTTAATCTTGGCTGTAATCCAAGTTCTTTTGCCTTTCGGAATATCTGGTTCCAGGCCCTTCGATCCTTTAAAGTGGAAGCTGACAGATCCTGTGTAATTCTAATTACAGTTCCTCGGTATTTGAACTGTTTCTTTCTAGCTGCTTGCAATATCTTTTCCTTGGTGCGATAGTCCTGAAATTTGGCCATGATATTCCTTGGGGTTTTAATTTTGGGGTCTCTTTCTGGAGGTGATCGGTGAATTCTTTCAATGCCAATTTTGCCTTCTGATTCTAAAACATCAGGGCAATTCTCTTTCATGATTTCCTGGAAGATAGCATCCAGGTTCTTTTTTTTCATAGTGGCTTTCAGGGAGTCCAATAATCCTTAAATTGTCTCTCCTGGATCTGTTTTCCAAATCAGTTGTTTTTCCTAGGAGATATTTCATATTTTCTTCTATTTTTTCATTTTTTTTATTTTTGTTTAACTGATTCTTGAAGTCTTATTGAGTCATTTAC
>JAJPUD010001683.1:107095-130832 GCA_023553655.1 Myrmecobius fasciatus | reverse complement strand
TTTTTTTTGTTTTTGTTTAACTGATTCTTGAAGTCTTATTGAGTCATTTACTTCTATTTGTTCAATTTTAATTTTTAAAGTATTATTTCCTTCAGTTATCTTTTTTTAGCTCCTTTTGTAGCTGGCCAGTTGAATTTCTTGATTCAATGCATTCTTTTTCCATTTTGCCAGTTTTATTTTTCAGTGAATTGTTGTCTTTTTCCAATTCACCAATTTTGTTTTACAGTGAATTGTTGTCTTTTTCCAATTCACCAATTTTGTTTTTCAGTTCACCATTTTTATTTTCCAGTGAATTGGTGATTTTTTCCAATTCACCAATTTTGTTTTTCAGTGAACTGTTTTCTTTTTCCAATTCACCAGTCCTATTTTCCAGTTTTTGATATTTCTGTTGCCCTGATCTCAATTTATTTCCCCATTCTTCTTCTAGCTCTCTTTTGAGATTCTTAATGCAGTCATCCAGGTAAGCCTTCTGAAAGGGAGACCAACTTAAGTCTGCCTTTGTGGCTTCATCTGGGATTGTTTTTATAATGTCAGGATCTGGGGACTGTTCTATTTTTTCTCCGTAAAAGCTTTCTATGGTGAGAGCTCTCTTCTGCTTCTTGCTCATGGTTTAAAGTTGGGATATTGGTCAAAAACAGAGAAAACTGCCACGATTTGTATTTGCCCTGGGGCAGTTTGCGGAGGTGGCTTCCGGTCTGAGGCTGGTGGGGCTAGATTCGCACTAGGACCACGTTTTCAGCTGCTCTCGATCCACCCTTTACCAAAGGCAGATCTGCCAAAGCACCTGCCCGCAAGCAAAGCAAAGTGGCCCAGGCATCTCCCAGGGGCTTTCTGGGTGCCTAAAATCCACCCCTCTACCACAGCCCTGACTTCCGCCCCGGCTGGAGTCTGAATGCGACCAGCAGCCGATTTCCCCTGAGGATAACCTTCTCCAGAGTTCTTTCAAGGTAGATTTTTGATAGAAGTGCGTTGTAGTCCAAATGTTTGGCGGAGTCCTCACTCAAAAACCAGTTCGAAGGCTCACTTTGTCTGGGTTTGAGGGAAGGTCCCAGGAGTTCACAGAGAAAGCTGTCTGCTGTTCGCCATCTTGGCTCCGCCCCTCTTATACAATATTAAATAGTAATGGTGACAGTAGGTACCCTTGTTTCACTCCTGATCTTATTGGGAATGGTTCTAGTTTGTCCCTATTACATATGATGCTTGATGATGGTTTTAAATAAATGCTACTGATCATTTTAAGGAAAAGCCCATTTATTCCTATACTCTCTAGTGTTTTTAATAGGAAGCGGTGTTGGATTTTCTCAAATGCTTTTTCTGCATCTATTGAGATAATCATATGATTTTTGTTAGTTTGGTTATTAGTATAGTTGATTATGCTGATAGTTTTCCTAATATTGAACCAGCCCTGCATTCCTGGTATAAATCCTACTTGGTTATAGTGTATTATTCTGGAGATGACTTTCTGTAATCTTATTGCTATTATTTTTTTAAGATTTTTGAACCAATATTCTTTAGGGAAATTGGTCTATAGTTTTCTTTCTCTGTTTTCACCCTGCCCGACTGAAACAGACCTGTTCTGAAGCTCCTCCAAGGTAACTTCTGGGAATATGTTGTACTGCAAATATTTAGGGGTACTTTGACTCCAAAATCAGTTTAGAGGCTTACTCTGCTATTGGTTTGAGAGAAGGTTAGAGGAGGTGACAGAGAGTGGTGTCTGCACTCTGCCATCTTGGCTCCTTCCCCAAGATCATCTCTATGTTCACTTTTTTTTTTCTTTTTCTTTTTTTGTTTTTATTTCTCTCATGATTTTCCCTTTTCTGATTTTTCCTTTCCAACATGGTTCATAAAGAAATGTGAATGAAAAAAGTAATGTATATGTATAACCAGAAAAAGAAAACAATTATATATATATATATATATATATATTTATATATATATTATATTATATATAGAATGGTATAAGTTTAAGAAACTAAAAAAATAAATGACACCAAGAAAAATCTGTCAAATATTTGTACACTGTCCTAGAAAATATGAATATAATTTCCATAGCCAAATATGATAAGTTTCATGGAGTAGATGCTAGATCTCCATAGTCTTCTTACAAATACTGCTTCTGAGACTGTGAGAAAGTCATTCACTTTCTCCACTCTAGCCAGTTATCTTAGAGTAGAAGTTCAAAAGAAGGTATCATTCACCTTTAATAACAGACATTTCTCATTAACAGACATTTCTCATTCTAATGAAATAAATTTAATCTTGATTTTCCCGAATCCTTACCTCTCTTTTTACTTTCTGTCTAAAGAAAGAGTTGGCTGTCATAAGGAATTAATTAATTATGAAATTAAGTAATATAGCACATGCTTTGTCAAATAGAGGAGGCTCTAATGACACAAAAGTCTCATAGGACCATAACTTTTTCAGTTAGATGTGACATTATTCACCCATTCACTTACTTCTAGAAACAGGTAAGAATTTTTATTTTCTTTATATTGGTTCTTTGAAACCAAAATTTGTCCTTATAATTTTGTGGCAATGTTTCATTTGTGCTACTGTTTTCTATATTTCTACTTTGCTTTAATTTTGTTTAATTAATTAATTTAATTGATGTTTTTCTAGCTCTGCTTCACTTTGCATTATTCTCACGAATATTTTCACACTTTTCTTTGCTAATTCTATTATCTCTGTATAAAATCTTAGTTAGGTTTTAATCTTTAATAACTTAATTATTCACTAAAACTTTTGTAACATCCTGTAATATTTGTTTCTTACAGCATAATAATATTTCATTATATTCAATGGGCACTAAATTATTTCCAGTTTTTTGGTACCACAAAAAATGTTTCTAGAAATAATTTGTTGTCTGTGAGATCTGTATGTTTTTTACATTGATTTCCTTTTATACCTAACAGGGAAATCTCTGAGGCAAAAAATTTGTACATTTTATTAAATAATTTCTCATATTTCCCAACTGCTTTCCAGAATTATTGGACCAATTTACAGTTTCAGCAATGTCTTGGCATACCATCTTTCCACTCCTGGTCTCATTTTTTTTTTTTTTTCATATTTGCCAATTTGTTCAGGGTAGTTTTGATTTGATATCTTTTATTATCAATGATTGGGACCATTCTTTCTTGTGATTGTTAACATCTGGCAATTCTTCATTGTACACAGTAGCAACAACATTATATGATGACCAATTAAGATTGACTTAGTTCTTCTCAGAAATACAGTGAACCAAGACAATTCCAAAAGACTCTGATAGAAAATGCTATCCAGATTCAAAGAAAGAACTATAGCCTGAATGCAGATTAAAGCATACTATTTTATTTTTTGTGCAGTTTTCTCTTTTGTTCTGCTTCTTTTTTCACAGCATGACTAATATTGAAAAATATTTATATGATTGTATATGTATAACATATATCAGATTGTTTGTCCAGAGAAGAGATGGGAGGTAAAGAGGGAGGAAAATTTTGGAGCTCAAAATCTTATAAAAATGGATGTTGAAAGCTATCTTTACATGGAATTAGAAAAAAAAAATAAAATCCCATCTCCAAAAAAAAAATTGGAAGATTTTTTTGAGAATGGTTTGTTCATATACTTTGACCATTTCTCTGTTGGATAATGGGACTTGACCTTATCCATGGCAGCAAGCTGTTTATATACTTTGGATATCAGATGCTTATCAAAGTTATTTGATTAAAATGATTCCAAATAACTATTTCTGTATAAAGTATTTCAATATCATGTATTCGAGAGTTTTTCTTCTTTATATCTCTGTCTTTCTCTATCTCTCCACCTTTCTGTCTTCGTCTGTCTGTCTTTCATAATCATCTCCCTCTATCTCTTAGACCAGAATACCTTTTAATTAAAAACTGCAAAGCAATTACAGAAAACTAATGCTATGCAAAATTGACTCCTACTATTGCTACTCAACACTCAAAGCTAGTTGAAAGGGAGAAGGGAAGAATACAAAATTGAAGATTTGGGAGATTTATGACTATTACATCAGAAAGCACTCAGGAAATAGAGGTGGAAGGGCAATGGGATTAATAATGTCTTCTGCTCAATCTCGCAATGTCTGGAAGATTTCTTTAGTTTGCCACTCTGTTCTGTTCTCCCCTGAGAACTGCCTGTTCCTATCTACTCTAGGTCTGAATTTGTATGTTTCTCATCTTCATTCTTCTGTTTTCCAGTTATGGTCATGGTTTTATTTTTCCTTTGTTTCTGTTGTTTTCTGTACTAATCACAAGAAGTAAATTCTTGGCTTATGCCTGTATCAACAATTGCATCCTAAAATGTCAGGCTGAATACAATTGCCAATTTCTCCCTGTAACTGGTATGTCCAATAGGACATAGAATTTCCATTCTTTCTTCTTGTCTCTTGCTCCCTTAAATTCACCAAAGAACATTTCTTCATAGGCAAAAGAAAAAAGAAACTCAAGGATTTTAAAATATGCAATAAAGCCACACATTACTTTGTTTTGCTATTTCATTTAATTTATTACCCCACTTCCTATTGCTTTATGTTGCATTATAAATTACTATTATGGAAGAAAGACCTAAGGAAAAAATAGTATTTTAGAGTTGAAAAATTGTATTACTTTTTGAATTTGACCTCTATGCACAGATTCTACTGAATAAGAAAATAAACAATAAATATGGTACTTTACTTTGACAAAACTCTAAACTTTGATTTTGGAAAGAACATTTGAAGGAAAGGTTACAGCTTGCAAGTTATTGGGAAGTAAAACAGTTTTTGGAGTTCTTTCTTTCTCAAGGAAGAAATCTTTAGGAAGCAAACATGAAAACTGAGTTATACTCAAAATGTCTCCTAATAAATCAATCCAGTTTGGAGCAAATTCACATTTTTGAAACATACATTATAGCAGAACTGCATGTACCATTTCTTTTTCTGGATATCCATTCTTAATGATTTGCTCTAGAATTTTTCAAAGAATTAAAATCCAACTAACTTTAGCATAGTTTTCAGTCATTTTTTCTGTTTTTATTCTAAATCATTGTTTGCTCTTCTTTAGTAATAAGTATTTTTGACTGTCTTTAAAACACTGTCCCAGTGACAATGGATCCTCATTCAAATTAACCAGTTCTTTGAGTGATAGAATCCATAGTTCATTTGGATTTGAATTCATGAAGGGCAACTAGGTAATCTCTTACTATTTTGATACTTACTGTGAATGTTAACTCCCTTTTAACAATTTTTATTCTCTCATTTACAGAGAAAGGATAATTCTGTTTGACAAAAAAGCAGAACCAACAGATTCAATGGCCTTTTTTCTTTTCATCACAAGATATTATCATTTTCCCCAAAAGCAGAACTGCCCCTTATTTTATCCTCATCTTTGCTCCACTATAACTAACAATAAAATAAAATATACAAAAAACCCAACTACTTTTTCTTCTTCTTTCTTTTTTTTTGTAGTCAGCTCATTCTGCTACTTAGCACTAAGATATGAAGTTAGCAAGATGATTTCATACTCTTGTATTTATCTTCTATCATATGACTTTAATTCAATCACCTGTAAAAAAACATGTAGTTGATTAATCCCTTGATCTTTTCAAACTACTCAGTTTTCCCTCCAGTTTGAAGTTCTTTCCCTTTTTGTTTCTTTAGTTTTATTCTGGAAAAATTCTTAATCTTCTTGTGCTGAAATGTTTTATTCATTGATCTTATCTATCTTGTCTCTGATAACATCTCTGAACTGATTCATGTGAATGTGGATCTCAAGTAATGCTTGATTATTCTATGTAACTATTGTCCATATAGTACTTTGCTTTTTCTGCTATTTCAATGTTATCATTAGAACATGTTGGCTATGAAGTGGCTTTATTTTGTCACATGCACAGTCTTTTAAAAATGATTATATATGGATATATATGCATATGTATTATTGTACTATATGCATATAGTACAATAAAAGAATAAATAGGGATATGCCTATGCTAAAGCTAAATTATAATTTAATGCTGTGATTCTTTGGTAGCATACCCATTCTCTTTTCTGTTTTTCTATTTTTCCTTCATGATTTCTTGATCTTTTCCTGATCATCAAACCTGGGTACCACTTTGGCGTCAATGTGTTCTAGGTATGAACCTCAGAAATGGGTCAAATAAATTATTGTTCCAAATGTTTTAAAAAATAAGAATGCCTAGTTATTGAATATTACTCACCCTTTAGTTATTATGTTCTCTAGTATTATCCTTTCCTGGTTATTTTAATGCTCTCAATATGGATTTCCTGCAGGTGAAAAAAAAAGCTGACAGGAAACCAAGAAAAAAAATAATCCATATATATTTTAGTCTATTGTTATTAATGCTGATCCAAGTCAGAGAACACTTCTGATCAGAAGACATAATTCTGCTTGCTTAGAAAATATTTCTTTCTTCAAGCAGTCCCAAACTCACCTTTTGTATCAATGATAAAAGAAAAGATGAAATTTCAGCACAAATTTAAAAGGAAAGTGCATAAATTCAGTTAGGGCTTTTGAAATTATTAAATAAAGGGATTAATTTTAATATCTTGGAAAAATAGTATTCTTCAAACTACTTACTCTAACTATAGATTATGGTAAGTAAAAGTCTATGCCTTTCTTGATTTAATTAATGGAAAGACATTCCTACCTTTAATATGGTCAACAATACCTGTACAAGGCATTTGCATTCTAATATTAGCCATCATGAACTTCATCTAATGATTTGACTACCTTTTCTATCTTCTTGAGGGAAATAATTACACTCCTTATTCATGATTAAATATAAACAAGGGAGATCAATTAGAATGAAAATTTTAATATGTGTGAGAATTTAAGGCAAGACATTATTATATGAATTCTTAATTTTAATAAATAAAATGATTATTTTTGTAATACAACCAAATGCTATATTAATGATAGAATTACAGGTATCTTGTGAGGTGGTGGGAAAATATTTTAGAGTAGAAGTTCTCTTTAGTTGCGATTCAGTCACATAACATAATTAATTCACAGAGTCTTCTTGCCTATCATATCTAGTCTTCTCTGTCACAAAGTGAAATATTTGCCACTTTCATTTTCCTGACAAAGGAAAAGGACTTTGCTAACATCCTTACATGCAAAAGCATTATTTGACAATTTTAACATACTGTTTGTTTCATAAAACATTTTCTCATAAAGAATATAT
Source organism: Myrmecobius fasciatus (assembly GCA_023553655.1). Taxonomy (NCBI): domain Eukaryota; kingdom Metazoa; phylum Chordata; class Mammalia; order Dasyuromorphia; family Myrmecobiidae; genus Myrmecobius; species Myrmecobius fasciatus. The sequence goes on along the minus strand of JAJPUD010001683.1, from coordinate 123,653 downwards.
TAATATTTTGAGCTGATGAAAGAGGAAAATATCCTAAACCGAACTAGAAATGTTAAAGGTTTCTGTGTATATGTGCAACCTTTCTCATTGTTTCATATTCTTTCTTTCTTTTAAGTTATTCATTATTCTGGATCCTGCACTTTCTGATATTTGTTCCAATTTGATTCAAACAGGTGCCTTGATACTGTGGAATAGACATTGAAACAGACTCACTTGATTGTATAACTTTTTGAATGTCAAAATTTCTCCCCCCAAAATCAGTGTTTTGTACTTAGTAGGTGCTAGACAAACACTTCTTATACTGAAGGATGTTCCTTCTTTACTTTACTTTACTTTAAAGTAATAATAGGCAAGTTAATAACAGGAGCTTCTCACATTTACTCTAAATCTGTAATGATATCTATACTGTCTATGGAGTGATTTTGTTTTATTTGTTGTTTTCCTCTAGTGTGACAGTGATATTTTAGCAGCTGGGTGACAGTGGTAACTGTTATAGAAGGAAAAACATAACATTTCCTTTTACTGTGGACCATTTTTTGTGAAACAGATTAGGTAAATGTAATGGTCAGTATATGATTAAACAAACATACATGGAGTTCCAGTGAGGAAGACTCTAGGCTCTCCAGTGGCATAAAGAATTGCTGAGTAGCAGAAATCTGAGCAGTGTGATTAATTGTTGAATAATGCATGTAGATATCTGCAGAGAATAGTACCTGAAGTTTATATAGCCCTTTAAGGTCTGCCAAGTGATGTACATATGTAACATCTACTTGAACTCTTTAATTCCCCTGTTATACAGGTATTATATGTATTATTATTACTCCTTTTATAGGATGGGAAAATTGAGGATCAAAAATGTGAATTAATTCATCTTTGGTGAGCACAGTTGTCTTCCTGACTACAAGTCTAGTGCTTAATTCATAATATTGGTCAATGAAGGGCCCAGATGTATCAGGTCTCCTAGGAGTTATTCCCCTAAATTTTCTTGCTAATGGCATTTTTCCTTTCACTTCCAGCTAAAAATCCTTTTGTTAGATAGACAACAGATTGGCCTTACCATCTGCTTGCCTCAAAATCCTGTGGTTGTCAAGGCTTTGCCATATGAACTAAACCATTCCACCAAATCCTAATGACAAATGGACTTAAAAAAAATCATTCTAGCTTAACTCTCATTTGCTTTCCCAATTAGAATGTGATTTACTTGAGAGCAGGAATTATATATATGCATTTTCTTATCAAGTCCCAAATCATTCACAAAGTGCTTAACACATAGGAAATGTTTAATAAATTTATTCATTTATTCATATTGCTCTCCCTTCTTGATATTCAGAGATTTTGGATTTTATTTACGCAGAACAATAATCAATTTAAACAGACTATGTTCCTTTAAAAAAGAAATCAATTTTTTATTTTGCTAATTTTTATTTATTATAAATACTAATTTATTTATTAAGAATTTTATATTCTTAATCTAAGAGAATCAGTGTACAGAAAGTTTTATAAACATTATGAAAAGACCACCTTTTCACATTTTAGTCATTTATTATTATGTGAGAATGGGATTGAAAGATACATTTAAGTACCTTAATTAGGCAGAAACATCATTTGTTTGAATTGAACTGTTACAGCTTATTATGACCAGGTCTTGTATACTTCTTTGAATCAATTAAAATCATTGTATGAGAGATTGGGTCATACCCTCAGCAATATGTATACAATTAACATGCTACTCAAGAACTAAGAAAGATATTTTGAAAGTTTAGATTCTAGAGACTGGCGCAAGGATGTCATTTCCAGAACCCCTTTGATGAGCAAAGAGAAGATAAGGATAACTGACTCTCCAGGCATCTCAGAAAAGAATATGGATCCTCAGAAAAATCTCTGAAAACCAAGTTGGCTTTTTGACTAACTATCCCTCCCTTACTTCAAAGACACCATAATTTATTCTGTTTAGTTACTCAAGGGTTTCCAATAGCATGAATTTTATCTTAACCACAAAGAGTCTAAGTGTTTACTAAAGATCTACATGTAAATAGTAAGTAGATAATCCAACTTCTAGATAAATATTAGGGATTTTCCTAACTTGAGGCTTAAAGTAAATTTGCTTAAACTCATAATTGTTAAGACACAATAAAGTCCATAATACCAAAGAAGAATAGAGAATAACATAGCTTTAAGATGTATTATAGTCATTTTGTGGGAGTTTCAAGAAAACATTATGAAAGTAAAAACACAAACATCAATAGATACATTGAACCTATAGGAAATAAGGGGTTAGGTTCCCATATCCATTAAAAACTGTAATTTTTTGTTAGAGTCCTAAAAATACATAATTCTTTTTTGCATATAATTCTCTATAACAAAGTATTAATTTTAATAATATAAAGTTTTCCTATTAGTAGCCATGAAATAACTCCTATAAAGCAGTACACACACAAAAAAAAAAACTAAACAGTTTTCTTGCTAATAATTTCCTAGAATTCTGTGACCTTTTGTGCTAACATCTCAATTAAAACAACAAAAAACCACACTGATTTCAGATAACATTCACTTTCACTTTTTATAAATACTGTTCAGAAAATCAAATTCTTAAAACTAAAACAGTTTTTAACCTGAATTTTATCTTTCCTTGTGTCAGATGGCAGAGTGAGGGTATTGTGCCATACATTATGCTGCTATAAATTCTCTTCCTTGACTGCCTTCTGAAAACAAAAGAAATAGTTGCTGGGGCTTTAGTCGCTAGTGTTGGAAGACATGGATACTAGTGAGGTTTTTAGATCACCTCTGACACTCCATCTTCATGTCTGGTGGATAGCATCAATGGCTTTGCACACTTGGAGCTTAGAAACCAAAGAACTTCCACTATACTTTGGGATCATATCTTTTTCTTCATTAGTTCAGTCACATCTGACTCTATTTGACCTCTATTTGGAATTTTCTTGACAAGTACACTTGAGTGTTTTGCCATTTCCTTCTTCAGTTCATTTTACAGATGAAGAAACTGCTGCAGGGTTAAGTGACTTGCCCAGGATCAAACAGCTAATAAGTGTCTAATGCCAGATTTGAATTCTGTGTTACCATTGAATATACAAGATATTAAGTAGAACCAAGTAGTTTAGTGATATATAATGGAATTCTCCAGTGTGGGTGATTTCCTAGAAGAACCTGAGTTCATTTATCTAACTCAACAAGCAGTTGTTAAAGCACTTAGTATCACTAAGTTCTGGCTGTTACTTTGTCTGTATGATACTATGCATAAGGAAAGCATTAGCACTCAGTTCATACAGAAGAAATTACTTTAGACCAAAATGACTGAAAGGTGAGCTTTATATTATGACTGCATATATCACACTTATAATAGGTTACAATTTTTATGTTTGAGTTGCATGAATATCAATTAATAGAAAGTTGAATTGATATTGATTGAAGAAATACTCAAAGAATATCTTACAATATATACCTGCTTCATGTGTTGACATAAAGAATATCTACTTTTTATTGTCTTTAGAAAATGCTTTTAATGGAAAATTCAATAAAATAATTGCTGTATGTATGTCTTGATTCCAAACAATTGAATAACAGATGTCATGAGTTTGTGACTTTCCTGTATTGTGATGATAAAAGGTTCGTTCACCTTTACTTTCAAAAGAAAGGATATTTTAGCGCAAAGTTGAAATTATGATTTTAAATTCCACTTTCCCTTTTGGCATTACATGATTTCTGCATGTTGTCTTTTATTACAAATTTTATAATACATTTTCAAAGCTATCATCTAGAGTTAAGTATCCAATCCTGGACTTGAATTGTTCTGAGTCAGATTATTGATAGAGTTCTTAATACTTCAAATTTTATAATTAAAATGAAAGAAAACATAGAGTAGATACATGGTCCACTTTTTAAAAATCAGTGTTATCCAACACATTTGGGGAAATAAATATTTATAAATATAAATGCAATTGAAAATCATCTATTAGGACAGGCAATTTTCTGCTCTGTTATGAAAGATCCAAAAGAATCATTTTCCCAGTGTTTTTAGAGGGACTCTAATCATTATTTATTAAAGAGATATTTTTAAGGACTTTCCACTCATCTTATGACATTTTTAAAGAAGGGATCCACATGTCCACCATTTTCATACATTGCTAAAGATATTTTTGATGACTTCTTTCATGCTTGTGACCTCAGATATTTAATAGCAGTGATGACTACTATATGAGGTTCCATAAAAAGTGCTTGTATAGTGAGAATTGAGTAGGCAGCACTAGTCAGAACAATTATTTAATGCTGCAGACAATTTGTATATATCTAACTGTAGAGCTGTTATCACAAAAAATAACCTTTGAAATGGAAAAGGTTAGAGGATTTGGAGTGGGAGGTGGAAGTTGGTTTTTATCACACAAAGTTTCTCAATGTTGGTAAGGTCCTGTAATTTGTGTCTGTAAAGAACGAGCAGTCATGGTGGAGGTCAATAGTGATTGAGGATGGTTCTATACTCTTGCTGGCTCACTGAATAGTGTGTTTGATTTATTCATCCATTTTTACTTTTATTCAGTGGGGGGAACATATTATCAGAGTGTTACCAACTGTTTGTGTTTTAGAGATGTTACAAGCTCCGCTTGGGTCACATTTTTTATATCTCTTTTGCAATGTATCTAGCTTCGGAGAAATTATGGTCATTTCTTTCCTTCTACCATCAAAATGTCACTACCTCCCACCCAAATGGGCTTTGCTGTTTGTCTATGAACATCCAGGCTCCCAAGAAAACAAAAATCAAAAAAAAAAAAAAAACCAACAAAACTCATGGCACTCAAGTTTATATAGAGGGAATTTTTTTCTTGTTTGACTTAAAAAAATACAAATCATTTTTCATGAGTATGCCTTCATTTCTTGAAGAAGATAGGGAGTGCTTCATTCATAAATAGACCTATACCATAGTTTGTTATAGTTAGTTACATTGTCTAAACTGGGGAAATCATATCTTAAAGATATTATGTTCTCTGAAAAAAATCATATATATATATGATACAGAATGATATCTAGTTTACGCCACAACATAATTTTTTGATTATCTTCTTAAATTGGGGTAATAATAATCTATTACTGAATTCATTGTAATTACAACCATTTGAAGAAAACAAAAGGGCGACTATATCTTTCTCTCTTCATCTCTATCACTAGCTTTGTAAGACCTTGGATTTAACACTTCTAGCCTCAGTTTCCTCATCTATAAAAGAAGCTCTACTAATCTTTCCAGCTTTGAAATTCTCTGAATTTCAAGTGTAGTTTGTCTAATTTAACAATTCACACAGAGTGACTTAATTCTGTGACCACATCATATAGAAGGAGATTGTGGAAGGCACTATTTAGAAATATTCAGGGCACTTGGAATCAAATTAGAGTAATTGAAGTAAAGCAATTTAATGAAAAGATTGGATTCAGTCTGCTTATTTTTCTAGTCATCAAATTTTAGTAAGTCTGTTCTCTTTCTGGTTTTTAAGGTTTTGGGGGGATGAACATAGCCCTTTTTTCCTGTTGTTCTTTTTAAGGTGTTATGAATGTCCCAGAGTCATTTCTACAGCTAATAATAGCCAAAAAATAAGTGCCTAGCTAGTACCAAAGAGTTGGGTGTCACGAGCAACTTACTCCCTCTTCTGCAACCATCAACCATGACAATGCAGCTGATTGTGAAGAAAGAAGGAAACATGGACCAGGTGGGAGATGTGATTAATAAGCTCCAATTATTAATCTGTGGGCAAAGGTTTATATATTATTATTGAAGCAATAACAAACATTTTCTCATAAGAACATTATCTAGGGAATCACCCTGACCATTCTAAGGAGTCACTTTGAATGTTTTCTCATTTCCTTGTTATCTCCAGGGTTGCATTGTTTTCAGGAGACAGAACAGAGAAGTGATGAGCCAATATCCCAAGTTTACATAGTCATAGAATGGAGGACAAGGTACAAGGAAAAGTGAGCTGGCCTGAATCCTCTGACACCACAAAGCTGGCCCTCAACAGTTGGGTTTCCTATCAAAGCCAATGCCTACTGTCATTAATAGACAGGACCTGAACCTTTGAGAGGCTAATATACATTTTTATACTAAAGGTAGTTCAACTTTGATTTCTCAAATAGAGAAATTCAGATAGGGGACAGCTAGATGGTACAGTGACTAGACCTGAGTTCAAATCTGGCCTCAGACACTTAAAACTTTCTAGCTGTATGGCCCTGGACAAGTCACTTAACCCCAATTGCCTCAGCCAAAAAAAACAAAAAAGAAATTGAAATAAAGAATTATAGTGGTCATTATTCCCCCCCCCAAAAAAAACCAGAGTTCTTCATCTCCCTTTATGTGCATATGTATATAAATTGTATATTATTATATTATATGTATATAAATATATATATATTGCTCTGTATTTGTGTGTCTAGTAATTTTTTAGATATTTGATTCTGATTCTGATTAATTTTACTATTTACCTCTTTTAGTCAACTTTATTAGTAATTCAAATTATCACACATATGCTTACTATAAAATTTTCACATAACAATCCATAAAATTTATATTACATATGGAAACTGTAATAGATGCAAAAAATTTAACTTAAAATGTAAAAAAAATCAAATGAGAATAAATATGTATCTATCAATATTTATGTAATATCTATGTATTTATATAGTTACCTGCATTTATATTTGATATTTGATATATGCAAATTTCAGACTGATTCTTTATCACATCAATATAGTTTCCATATATAAGGATTTTTATGATTTGGTATGTGAAGTTTTTATGCTAAGCAAATATATGTTATATTTAGTTACTGATAAACAAAAATGACTATATGGAAGGTAACATTAGTGCTTAGAATAAAAATTAAGTATAATCTTAAAAGAAAAAGTTTCAAATTCTATTCATTTCTTCACTATATGATGAAATACTTTTTGCAGCTAGACTTGGGAAATTATCAATTTTTTTTTGTGCTGGTGGTTATTCTCTTATTGTCTCCCTGGGTAGTCAATTTCTAAAGTGTGTATATGCTTTGAGCAACAATGGCCAGCTCCTCATCTCTGACTCTGTTTTTGATCTTATATGCATTAGGTCACACTTGCACATAGACATAAAAGATACATGGATGCAATTAAAACAAAAACAAGTCCAACTACTGGTAAGAGGAAGAACAATTAACAAAGCAATGAATTATTCCATGTTTAAACCTCAAATTAACAAGATAATTGTTTGTTTCCTAACTTAGCCAGCTGTGACTTGATTATGGGTCATTAGTGGCCATTAATAAATGAAACTGTGTTTGCATATCTAAAATAGGTTTCAATTTTATATCCTGTATTTAGCGTCAAGCAGCAACTTCAAAAAAGAAATACTTCTCATTAAGATATAAAAACTTGGGGACTTAACATCTCTTCTTCAAAATGTGATTATTAGATAATTACTTGGATCATGGTTCTTAAAGCTCGAAGGGAACTTAGATATTAACTCATCCAACTCTCTTATTTTAACAAGGAAGAAACTGAGGCTGAGAGATATGAATTGACTTTCCTAAAAATACATAAGTAGTAAGTGGAATAAAGATCCAGTATTTAAGCCAAAATGTTCTGAATACAAATGCATTTCTACTTTCTACCATAATTTCTTATTTCACAATAATAATAGCTAGTGTTTATATAGCTTTTTGTTTATAAAGCATTTTACATTTTATCCTATTTGATTCTCATAAAAACCCTGTGAGTTAGATGCTATATTGCTGATTACATTTTACTAATGAGGAAACTGAGGCAAACAGAGATTAAAATGACTTGCCCAATTTCCCCCCACTAATAAGTGTCTGAATCAAGATTGGAATTCAGTATTATCAATTTAAAAACAATATTCATTGTACAATATTTCTCTTTTCCATATATATATAAGCATATATATATAATTAAATTAATTTTTCACATCTACCACAGATTTTTTTAACTAAAATAAGTTAATATTAAAAATTATTGTTATGCTCACTTCCATATACATAGTGGGTCTTTTACAATAGGAAGAAAAAAAACACTGTCCTCCTTGGTCTTCTGCCCTTTAAAGCACATTGATTCAAGACTTACTTTTTGAAATAAATAACATAGGATCCCTACTCTGATGAAGATGTTTAGCATGTATTTGGAAAGATGAGCCTCAAAGTAAAAATCAAAAGCAAAGACAAAAACAAAACTAGAGATGTAGATTTTTACATAATAATGTTAGTTGAAATCTATGTAGTGAATACCAGGAGGTCATTGATGACATTTGAGAGAGCATTTTCAGATTAGTGATAGTGATGGAAGTTACTTTGTAGAGAGCTGAACAGTGGTGATAACAATGAGTATGCATTACTTGGTCAATAATATTAGCAGTGGAAAGGATAGAAGAAAGGGAACAATTACACAATTGTAACAATTTAAGTCGCAAAAAAACTACCAATTTGTTTTGAGGGAGGGAATTTACTCACTTGGAATTATTTATATCTGTGGAACCAAAAAAGGAACAGACTTATTCTAAAATATATATTTAAGGACAGCAACGACAGCAAGTGGTTGTGAATTACAGCATGTATTGTGAAGGAGCTTATAAATTTTTTTAAATTGAATTTTATATTCACATCTAAATTATCTCCCTTTCATCTCATTTTCCTTCATTGAGGAAACAATAAAAACACAGCCATATTCCCTTTTTGGAGCATCTTTGCCAGGTTAATTCAAATAGGTTTATTTTAAATTATAAAACTTTGTTAATTGGTTAATAATTTTTCAGTTGACTCTTTAGGGCTCTTTAAAGAAATTATGCCATTTGCAAAGAAAAAATTGATAATTTTGTTTCTTTTTTTGACTTATGCTTATTGTTTTAATTTCTTTTTCTTGTCTTCTATAATTAATATTTTAACACTATATTGAATAATAATGATAATATTGGAAAGGCTTCCACCCTATTCTTATTACAAACAATTTACTCCTATGTTTTAGTGTGTTCTTTTAAACAGGAATGTATAGTGTATCTTCTCAAATGCTTTTTCTTCATTTTTGATACAATTTTATGATTTTTTTAATAAACATGGTCAATTGTGATTATTATTTTCCTAAGCAATTTTCCATGTCTTATATAAATCCAGTCTACTCATAGAGTTTAATATGTGTGATATGTTTTTGTAATCTTCTCTGCAAGGAAAGACATATCTCTTTTTGTGTTTAATATTTTATTTTTCCTCACTTATATATAAAACAATTTTTAACATTTGCTTTTAAAACTTTTGAGTTCCATATTCTTTCCATTCTTTCTTCTCCTTCCATTCCATTGAGAAGACCCATGTAAAGTTATACAAAACATTTCCATGAAAGTCATGTTATAAAGAAAACATAGATCTTCCAACGTCAACCCCATCTCTCCAAATAGTCCTCAAGAAAAATAAAGTTAAAAATATTCTTCAATCTGTATTCAGATGCAAGCAGTTCTTTCTCTTAGTATTGATAGCATTTTTGATCATAAGTCCTTAAGAGTAGTCTTGGATAATTGCATTAAGAATAGCAAAGTCATTCAAAGCTAATCATTCCCTAACATTGCTACCACTTTGTACACAGTACATTTTAGTTTGCATGAGTTCATGTAGGACTTTCCATGTTCTTCTGAGAGAATCTTGATCATTTATAGATGATCTTATAGAACAATATTGTTCTGTCATAATCACAAAATACAATTTGTTTAGCCATTTCCCAGTTGATAAACGTACCCTCAATTTCCAGTTCTTTGATTTGAGAAAAAAAAAAACTGCTATAAACACGTTTGTACATGAATGTCCTTTTCCTTTTTGTGCTCTCTTTTGGGATACATGCCTAGTATGTTAAAATGGCTCATTTCCTCCACATTTTCTCCAACATTCATCACTCTCCATTTCTGGCCCATTAGCCAATGAGAATAAGTATGATGTAGTACCTAAGAATTCCAATCGAGCCCTTCATCAATATGCTCTCTCCCCTCCTCCTTTTCCCTTCTTTCCTGGAGGGTAAGATATATTTTTATGCCCATATCGATTATGGGTGCTATTTCCAATTTGAGTCAATTGTGATGAGAGTAAGATTCAGTCGATTCCCTTCCCTCTTCTTCCCCTTCATTTTAAAAGCATTTTTTCTAGTTTCTTTAATGCCAGAAAATTTATGCCATTCCACTTCTCTTTTTTCCACCTTTCCCAACATACTTCCCTCTCACCTCTTAATTTCACTTTTTAAGATATTATCCCTTCATATTCAACTCACACCTATGTCTTCTGTCTATATATACTTCTAACTGCCTTAATAATGAGAATGTTCTTAGGTGTTACAAGTATCTCCCTACCATGTAGGAATATAAATAGATTAAAATTAAGTCCATTATGATTTGCTTTTCCTGTTTATCCCTTTATGCTTCTCCTGAGACTCATATTTGAAAGCCAAACCTTCTATTCATCTGGTTCTCCAAGGCCCTCTCACTCCATTGAGACAAACTTTTCCTGTTGATCTACCAAGTCGTCTTTGATGTCTGTGGACTGAGAGATCTGGAAATTGCCAGTGCTGTCAATGATTCAGAGGCCTCAAAGCCTACCCCTAGTTTGCTGGGGCTGTGGCTATGTTGGTGTGGCCTGTTCAAGGACTGTACTCCAGGCCCACCCTGGTACAATGGACCTTTTCTGACAACTTTCCAAGTTGTCATCAACTGGAAAATTGGTTTACACTGTCTTTTGGTAGATTGCAGTACTCTAAAATTTGTTTAGAGACACTGTTTAAAGGTATTTGGAGGGATGTGGGGGACAACTCAGGTGAGTCCCTGCCTTTCTCTGCCATCTTTGCTCTTTGTCCTGTGCACAACTGATATATCTCTTTGAAAAGAATCACATAAAAATATACACTAAAGCAATAGAACAATTATTTTAAAAGTATGACATGTTTTTATATTCTTTTTAATTATATCCTTTATTATTTTTTAAAACAAAATAATTACCTAGTTCTTTGAATGACCCTAAGTTTCTCTCTTGGTTAAAGGCTCATTTTCTTTATATGAATATATTGAATAACTTCTATTCATAGACTACTACTATTTCCAAAGAACCAAATTTAAAGATCAACAATCAAAAATATTTTGTGGGCAGATACATTATAATCCCATACCAACAAGGAATTAAGGAGAAGAATTGCAAAAGATGCTATCAGAAAGAACGATATGCTGGAATAAGAAGATAAGTCAATCACATAATGAGAATAAAGACCCAAATGTGCATAGCCTAATTATTCCTCTGTTATCCACATAAGGTACATATCTATATTGATGATCATGTATTTTTTTTGCACATGAAAGTATGAAATATAAGATCTTCAAAATTCATATAAATCATGATGATATAATATTAATAATACCTAGCATTTATATAGTATTTATTATGCAAAGTGCTATGTGAAGTACATTGTAATCTTTCAAATTGTTTCATGATCAAAATGACAAGACATTTTCTTTCGAATGTATTACAAGCTACTGATATCAACATAACTTCCAAATATATTTTCAAAAATTTTTTTCCTGACAAGATTACTTCTTTAAGTGACTGAAATTTCATCATTAATTGGTTTGGCTTACCTTGATTTTCTTCAGGCTCATGATTTCATTTGTAAAGGGAATTCTTAATGAGAAAATTGTTTCAATAATGGGTATCACAACTATTCTTTAGTTCAGCTACCTCTGAGGATGAGGGAAACCACAAAATTAAGTGAACTTGTCCAGAATCATGTTTTGGTGTTTTTATTCAGTTTTTTCAACCATTTTTACTCCTCATGACCTCATTTGGGTTTTCTTTTGGGGGGAAGGACACAGGAATGGTTTGCCACTTCCTTATATAGCTCATTCTACTGGAGATGAAGAAAGTGAGGTTTAACCCTATTAAATGATTTGCCTAGAGCCACAGAGCTATTAAGTGTCTCAGATCAGATTTGACCCTCTATTTACTGTGCTACCTAGCTTCTCATGGTTATATAGACATTAGACGTCTGAGATGGAACTCTACCTTGGATCATCCTGACTCCAAGTCTTGTTTCTGACTTTAAGACCTGTCCTCTGTCCTCTACATCATATTACCTTTCATTAGTTTGACATGATATAATTCTTTCTGACACAAACAATATGGCTGATAAATTTGTTCACTGAGACAACTGGTCCTGCTTATGAAATGAAAATTAATCACAAAGTAAAAATGAAATGCTATAAATAATAAGTACTTCTGGAGGCTGCTTTTTTGCATCACTATAGGTTTCCTCCACATAAAAGCAAGCATTCTATAATATTGTTATAAACATTAGTGTAAATGCTTTTCAGACTTTTCCTGTTAAATAATAAATGCCAGTGAAACTCACCACCTCATCAGCAACACTGAACTGTTCTTTCCAGGATCCCAGTTAAATTAATTCAATCTCAATTGCCCAGCTACCATTTTGAGTAATTTCTAAAATAATAAATGTGGGCTTTATTCTCACAGAGGGTTGCCTTTTACTTCTCTGACACCTCAAAGAAATTGTTTGGATTAATCATCAGTGTCAAAATTCTCTAGATGTTTATTGATCTTTTTAAAATAAAAATTGCCAGATTCATATGATGCAACTATATATTTCCTCCACCCCCATATGTATCCTTGTCCCCATTGTTTGAGATAGCAGCAATAATTTGGAATTCAGGTTTTTAAACTCCGAAGAAACTGGTTGTCTTCCTTGAGTTTTAATCACAGGGAAATTTGGGTTAATGAATTAGCATCTAGAACTTTGACATGTATTTATCATAGGGTCATCATTTAAGGCTAAATTCCTTTGGAAAAAAAGTAAATAAAATGGAAAAAAGAACATTTATTTGCTTATACTAATACATAAATTGAAATGGAGACATGGGCTCCTTGGTCACTAAAATTAAAGAGATCTTAACAGTGGTGTAATCTTTACTCTCTTATACTACATGCAAAGAAATTGAGGTCTGTGATGGAAAAAAATTCCCAAGATTATTCAAGTAAGAAATGGTACAGCAGGCACTTGAATTTAAATCTTTTGACTCCAATTCAAAAATATGCTCGAGCTAGCTTTAACTTGCTAGGAAGAACTGATAAATTGATGATTATGTTTTCACTATCAGCATTTATATATCAAAAATTGTGAAATGCTACAAACTAGAGTTTGTTTTATTGTTTTGTTGAATCTCTATATTTAAGAAAGTAAGAGGAAAATGTTAATAAATGCAGATAAAACTCAAAAGTGTGTCCTGTGTATATCTGTGGAGGGGGTGCAGTAGTTATACATTTGCTAGCATATTCCATTTCCAAGTCCAAGACTCTTTCCACCACATCATTGCTGCTTAGTGAAAAATATCCTCTGGATAGTAATAAATAGTGGTAGAAGTGAACATAAATCAATTCAATTCAATGTGATTAATTGAACTATATAGTATATGTGTAGAAAAATCCATTAGTTGGCTACATACTATTTAGCAAAGAAGACAAAGTCTTCTTGAAAAAGAAACAAAGAAAACAAAAATGTGAGCAGGATTACATACTATCCCAATATTTGAATGAGGAAAGCTATCAATGAAACAACTGCAGCATGAAAATTGTCTCTGGGAAGTAGTTTTATAGTCACTCAAGGAAGACTTACTTTAGCTTCAAAAATCCTAAATGGAATATATAACTGGCATGGCAGCAATATCCTCCAAACTGGGTGCACTTTAAAAATAAATTTCTTATGACTTCTAGCAGAAAATTCTAGATGGGCAGGAAAAGACTGAAAGTCTAGAAATGAACTATAATGTGTTAGGTAGTATCTTAGTAATGGGCCAGGGAATAATCTGATAGTTCTGGTTTCAATTTTGCTCTCAGCTTACTGCATGACCTTCAGGACTACACTAATTTCTGTTTCCCTATCATAAAAATTAGAATAATATTCCTGACCTTTCTCTAGCAGATAGTCTTAGGATAAACTAATAAAATTATCTTTAAATAATGTAAAGTGGTTAAGGCCTACTATAATATAAGGTTCTATATAACATGACAAGACAATGAGAGAAGAAAGAAATAGATTTTGGTAAAAGTATAACTTGCAAAACTTGTGCTTCTACATTTAATTTATCTTATTTTCTCATCATAATCTCAATATAAATTAAAAATATTATAATTAACAATCACTTTTAAAATCTGGATCTATTCATCTGTCCCAGGTTGGGTTTCTGACCTCCTTGCATCTCTGGTAGCTCAGGGGTTTACTATATTAATGCAAAAGTTAGTGTAGACACCTGATTGGCGTAACTCAGAACTCCTAAGCTCCAGAGGTCTGCCAGTGCAGTCCCTGGTAGTTGATATTACAGGCTTTTCACCATATCTAGCACTTTTATATTTTCAAAGTGTTTTCTTTTCTGTTGTCTTACTTGATTTTTGAAATGATCTTATAAGATAGAGAGATATTATTCTTATTTTATTACATAAAAAGAAAATTAAACTCTGAGAGATTAAGTGACTTTCCTAAGGTCCCAAATATAAAGATGGTGAAGTTAAAAGTATTGAACAAGGCTCTAGGTCTTTTCAGGAGGATGTCTAAATGTCTGATCAACTGTAGACATACCTAGAAGTTTCTAGAAGATGAAACAATGCATGTACCAAAACAAAGCAGATTAAAAAAAAAAAAAAAAAAAAAACAACACCAAAAAACATAGTTAGTCCATAGGATCAAAGATTTAAAACTGTAAGATACCTTGTAAATCTAATCTAATTGTCTTATTTTGCAGATAAGAAATCCAAAACCAAGAGAAATGAAATAATTTGTCCAAGATCACATAAAATAGTAAGGAGAAGAATTCAAATTCAAATTCGAATGTAACTTTTCAAATTATACCAAATATGTTTTCACTGAAAAAAATAACTGTGAGGGGGGGGGGCGGAGCCAAGATTGCGAACAGCAGACAGTGTTTGTTCTCTGTGAACTCCTGAGACCTTCCCTCAGACCCAGACAAAGTGAGCCTTCAAACTGGTTTTGGAGTGAGGGCTCCGCCAAACATTTGGACTACAACGCACTTCTATCAAAAATCTACCTTGAAAGAACTCCAGGGGAAGGTTAGCCTCAGGGGAAATGGGCCGCTGGTCGCATTCAGACTCTAGCCGGGGCGGAAGTCAGGGCTGTGGTAGAGGGGTGGATTTTAGGCACCCAGAAAGCCCCTGGGAGACGCCTGGGCCACTTTGCTCTGCTTGTGGGCAGGTGCTTTGGCAGATCTGCCTTTGGTAAAGGGTGGATCGAGAGCAGCTGAAAACGTGGTCCTAGTGCGAATCTAGCCCCACCAGCCTCAGACCGGAAGCCACCTCCGCAAACTGCCCCAGGGCAAATACAAATCGTGGCAGTTTTCTCTGTTTTTGACCAATATCCCAACTTTAAACCATGAGCAAGAAGCAGAAGAGAGCTCTCACCATAGAAAGCTTTTACGGAGAAAAAATAGAACAGTCCCCAGATCCTGACATTATTTTTTTTTTTTTGCTTTTTTGCTGAGGCAATTGGGGTGAAGTGACTTGCCCAGGGTCACACAGCTGTTACGTGTCTGAGACCAGATTTGAACTCAGGTCCTCCTGACTTCAGGGCTGGTGCTCTATCCACTGCGCCACCTAGCTGCCCCCAGATCCTGACATTATAAAAACAATCCCAGATGAAGCCACAAAGGCAGACTTAAGTTGGTCTCCCTTTCAGAAGGCTTACCTGGATGACTGCATTAAGAATCTCAAAAGAGAGCTAGAAGAAGAATGGGGAAATAAATTGAGATCAGGGCAACAGAAATATCAAAAACTGGAAAATAGGACTGGTGAATTGGAAAAAGAAAACAGTTCACTGAAAAACAAAATTGGTGAATTGGAAAAAATCACCAATTCACTGGAAAATAAAAATGGTGAACTGAAAAACAAAATTGGTGAATTGGAAAAAGACAACAATTCACTGTAAAACAAAATTGGTGAATTGGAAAAAGACAACAATTCACTGAAAAATAAAACTGGCAAAATGGAAAAAGAATGCATTGAATCAAGAAATTCAACTGGCCAGCTACAAAAGGAGCTAAAAAAAGATAACTGAAGGAAATAATACTTTAAAAATTAAAATTGAACAAATAGAAGTAAATGACTCAATAAGACTTCAAGAATCAGTTAAACAAAAACAAAAAAAATGAAAAAATAGAAGAAAATATGAAATATCTCCTAGGAAAAACAACTGATTTGGAAAACAGATCCAGGAGAGACAATTTAAGGATTATTGGACTCCCTGAAAGCCACTATGAAAAAAAAGAACCTGGATGCTATCTTCCAGGAAATCATGAAAGAGAATTGCCCTGATGTTTTAGAATCAGAAGGCAAAATTGGCATTGAAAGAATTCACCGATCACCTCCAGAAAGAGACCCCAAAATTAAAACCCCAAGGAATATCATGGCCAAATTTCAGGACTATCGCACCAAGGAAAAGATATTGCAAGCAGCTAGAAAGAAACAGTTCAAATACC
>JAJPUD010001683.1:53089-106695 GCA_023553655.1 Myrmecobius fasciatus | reverse complement strand
GGGGGGAGGGGAGAAAGGAGGCAAAATAAAGTAAAAATAAAGGAGGTAAAATAAGGCAAAATCTCATAAAGAGACATAGAAGATCTAATATAATTGAGGGAAAGAAGGGAGGGTGATGAGTATTGTGTAAACCTTACTCTCATTAGATTGGACTCTAAGAGAGTATATCAGACATATTTCGCTTCAAAGAAAGGCCTGACCCTCCTTGTGGGAAGGTAGGAGGGAGGGGAGAAAAGGAAAGGGATAAACTAATAGAAGGATTAGGGGAAAGGTATAAAGGGGAGGGAGGGACTCTAAAGGGAGGAGGATTATTGGTGGGAGGTGGTCATCAAGAGCAAAGTAGTGGGGAGGGGGGAAGGGAGAGAGGGAAAAGGGAAGAGAAAATCATAACTCTGGGTAAATAAGATGGCAGGGAATACAGATATAGTTATTTTAACTGTGAATGTGAATGGGATGAACTCTCCCATAAAACAGAAGTGGGTAGTGGACTGGATTAAAAGCCAAAATCCTACAATATGTTGTTTACAAGAAACACATCTAAAGCATACAGATACATACAGAGTGAAGGTAAAGCCCTGGAGCAAAATCTTCTATGCTTCAGGTGAACAAAGAAAGGCAGGGGTAGCAATCCTTATCTCGGATCAAGTAAAAACAAAAATAGATCTAATTAAAAGAGATAAGGAAGGAAATTATATTTTACTAAAGGGTTCCATAGACAATTAGCAGTATCAATACTTAACATATATGCACCAAGTGGTATAGCATCCAAATTCCTACAGGAGAAACTAACAGAGATGCAAGGAGAAATAGACAGTAATACTATACTAGTGGGGGATCTCAACCTTGCTCTCTCAGAATTAGATAAATCAAATCACAAAATAAATAAGAAAGAAGTTAGGGAGATTAACAAAAGGTTATAAAAGTTAGGTATGATAAATCTCTGGAGGAAATTGAATGGTGATAGAAGGGAGTATACTTTTTTCTCAGGGGTTCATAGAGCTTATACAAAAATTGATCATGTGTTAGGGCATAAAAACCTCAAAATCAAATGCAGAAAAGCAGAAATAGTAAATGCATCCTTCTCAGATCATGATGCAATAAAACTCACATGTAATATAAGGCCAGGAGAAAATAGACCACAAGTTATTTGGAAATTAAATAATCTAATCCTGAAGAACGAATGGGTGAAAGAGCAAATTATAGACACAATTGAAAATTTTATCCAGGAAAATGACAACAATGAGACAACATACCAAAATTTGTGGGACACGGCTAAAGCAGTTATAAGGGGTAATTTTATATCTCTAGATGCTTACTTGCGTAAAACAGAGAAAGAGAAGATTAATGAACTGGGCTTACAATTAAAAAAGCTAGAAAAAGACCAAATTAAAAACCCTCAATTAAATACCAAATTGGAAATTCTCAAAATTAAAGGGGAGATCAATAAAATTGAAAATAAGAAAACTATTGAATTAATAAATAAAAGTAAGAGTTGGTTTTATGAAAAAACCAACAAAATAGATAAGCCTTTAGTTAATTTGATTAGAAAAAGGAAAGAGGAAAATCAAATTATTAGTCTCAAAAATGATAAGGGAGAACTTTCCTCCAATGAAGAGGAAATTAGAGAAATAATTAGGAGTTTCTTTGCCCAACTTTATGCCAATAAATTTGATAATGTAAATGAAATGGGGGAATATCTACAAAAATATAGATTGCCCAGATTAACAGAAGAGGAAATAAATTATTTAAATAGCCCTATTTTGGAAAAAGAAATAGAACAAGCTATTAATCAACTCCCTAAGAAAAAATCTCCAGGGCCAGATGGATTTACATGTGAATTTTACCAAACATTCAAAGAACAATTAATCCCAATACTATATAAACTATTTGAAAAAATAGGGAAAGAAGGTGTACTACCAAATTCCTTCTATGACACAGATATGGTGCTGATAGCTAAACCAGGTAGGGAGAAAACTGAGAAAGAAAACTATAGACCCATTTCCCTAATGAATATTGATGCAAAAATTTTAAATAAGATTTTAGCAACAAGATTACAGAAAGTCATCCCCAGGATAATACATCATGACCAAGTAGGATTTATACCAGGAATGCAGGGCTGGTTCAATATTAGGAAAACTATTAGCGTAATCAATTATATTAATAACCAAATTAATAAAAACCATATGATTATCTCCATAGATGCAGAAAAAGCCTTTGATAAAATCCAACACCCATTCCTATTAAAAACACTGGAGAGTATAGGAATAAATGGGCTTTTCCTTAAAATGATTAGTAGTATCTACTTAAAACCTTCAGCAAGCATCATATGTAATGGAGTCAAACTAGAACCATTCCCAATAAGATCAGGAGTGAAACAAGGCTGCCCACTGTCACCATTATTATTTAATATTGTCTTAGAAATGTTAGCTTTGGCAGTAAGAGAAGAAAAAGAGATTAAAGGAATTAGAGTAGGTAATGAGGAAACCAAATTATCACTCTTTGCAGATGACATGATGATATACGTAGAGAACCCTAAAGACTCAACTAAAAAACTACTAGAAACAATTCACAACTTTAGCAAAGTTGCAGGATACAAAATAAATCCACATAAATCATCAGCATTTTTATATATTACCAATAAAGTTCAGCAGAAAGAGATACAAAAAGAAATTCCATTCAAAATAACTGTTGATAGTATAAAATATTTGGGAATTTATCTGCCAAGGGAAAGTCAGGAACTATATGAACTAAACTACAAAACACTTTCCACACAAATAAAATCAGACCTTGTCAGTTGGAAAAACTTAAAATGCCCATGGGTAGGCCGAGCGAATATAATAAAAATGACAATATTACCCAAACTAATTTACTTATTTAGTGCCATACCAATCAAATTCCCAAGAAATTATCTTACAGATCTAGAAAAAATAGTAGCAAAGTTCATTTGGAAAAACAAAAGGTCAAGAATTTCAAGGGGATTAATGAAAAAAAAAGGCTGATGATGGTGGACTTGCTGTACCAGATCTAAAACTATATTACAAAGCATTAATTATCAAAACCATTTGGTACTGGCTAAGAAATAGAGTAGTCGATCAGTGGAATAGGATAGAATCACAAGACAAACTATGCAATAACTATAGCAATTTAGTCTTTGATAAACCCAAAGACCCCAGCTTTGGGGATAAGTATTCACTATTTGACAAAAACTTCTGGGAAAACTGGAAACTATTGTGGAAGAAATTAGGGCTTGTCCCACATCTAACACCACATACCAAGATAAGATCTAAATGGGTTCGTGATCTGGATATAAAGAGTGATACTATAAGTAAATTAGAGGAATGTAATATAGTTTACCTCTCAGACCTATGGAGATGGAATAAATTTATGTCCAAAGAAGAACTGAAACTCTTAATTGAAAACCAGATAGATAACTTTGACTATATTAAGTTAAAAAGTTTTTGTACAAACAAAATCAATGCAGACAAGATTAGGAGGGAAGCAATAAATTGGGAAATCATCTTTACATTTAAGGGTTCTGATAAAGGTCTCATCTCTAAAATATATAGAGAATTGTCTCATATTTATAAAAATTCAAGCCATTCTCCAATCAATAAATGGTCAAAGGATATGAACAGACAATTTTCAGAGGATGAAATTAAAACTATTTATAGTCATATGAAAAGGTGCTCCAAATCACTGTTGATCAGAGAAATGCAAATCAAGACAACCCTGAGGTACACTTCACACCTGTCAGATTGGCTAAAATGGCTGGAAAAGATAAAGATAAATGTTGGAGGGGATGTGGGAGGGCTGGGACACTGATGCATTGTTGGTGGAGCTGTGAAAGGATACAGCCATTCTGGAGAACAATTTGGAGCTACGCTGAAAAAGTTATCAAACTGTGCATACCCTTTGACCCAGCAGCATTTCTATTGGGCTTATATCCCAAAGAAATTATAAAGGAAGGAAAGGGCCCCACATGTGCAAGAATGTTTGTGGCAGCCCTTTTTGTAGTGGCTAGAAACTGGAAATTGAATAGATGCCCTTCAATTGGAGAATGGCTGAATAAATTATGGTATATGAATATTATAGAATATTATTGTTCTGTAAGAAATGTCCAGCAAGATGATTTCAGAGAGGCCTGGAGAGACTTACATGAACTGATGCTGAGTGAAATGAGCAGAACCAGGAGATCATTATACACAGCAACAACAGTACTATATGACGATCAATTCTGATGGACATGGCTCTCTTCAACAATGAAATGTTTCAAACCACCTCCAATTGTTCACTGAAGAAAGCCATATACACCCAGAGAGAGGGATGTGAAATGTGGACCACAACATAACATTCTCATACTCCTTGATTGATGTTTGCTTACATTGTGTTTCCTTTATCTGATATATCGTTTGTGTAGATAAGATTTTTCTTGCACAACAATAAGTTTGGAAATATGTATACATATATTCGATTTGCCAATATTTTAACACAATTAACATGTAGTGGATATCCTGCCATGTAGGGGAGGGGTGGGGAGTTGGGGGGAAAAATTTGTAACAGAAAGCTATGTAAGGGTTATTGTTGAAGAATTACCCACACATATGGTATGCAAATAAAATTTAAGAAAAAAGTAACTGTGAGTTGGCCCAGTTGTTCAAGGCTAGTTTTATTTGATATATTGTTTGCTTCAGATTATTAGGATTAAATTATTTCTGACTTAAAAAAAGTGGGAGTCTAACCAAAATTGAAGTTTGAAAGCATGCTTAATAGTTGTAGATATTAATATATTATCATGATAACAGATTTAATAGAACTTCAAATAATTGCTACTTATACATTAAAATTATTTTTCTTTGTAGAAAACCCAAATGTCTATGATAACTGAAGTTTCATAAGAAAGCTTTGTAGCCTAAAGTGTATACATGAGATCAAGCTAGTTAAAATGCTTTTGGCAAGACCAAAATCCCAGTGGTGAATACTCACAACTGAAGTACTGAGAAGAGGTGAATAGATTTTGTTGGGTTAAAGTTCTTTGTATATTTTCTTTTATTTAAATTAAAGCAGAGGTTAAAAGAAATGGATTGAGTAGTCCATCAGCTGATTGCAAATTAGCGTTCCCCGAATACACTTGGTAAGTGGGAATAATAAGCAAGGTAAATAGACAATTTTCTTAAGCAATTTCCAAAATATGGTGCTACAAAAAGTTATAAAGGATTCCAGGTCACTTTAAAACCCAAGAGGTATGGACACTAAGGGAAATGTTCAACCTATCCATTGTATTTGTGCTATATTTGTCTCCCTACCTGAGATATCAACTAGTTTTCTGCATTATAAATGAAAACTGGTCTTCTTGATTTGTAAAGGAGGGAAAGATTTACAAAATATCTCTTCAGGCTCTAGTTTATTAAATAGTATAAAGAGTATTTGTAGAATACAAAAGAAATAATACAAAAAGGATGTCAGAAAGAAAAAAATTCAAGAAAATAGAGAAGAATTAAATTCAGAGTAAAAAGGTAGGAAAGCAAAAGAATGTTTCCCAGGAGGAATTTGAGGCATCCAGTACCAGCTATGATATAAAATTTGGGGGCTTTTCTTATTGAAGATGAGTGACCCTTATTGAGCAATAGTGGCATCCCCCACACCACAGAACCATGTAAAGGAACCTTAGCAAACAACTACAAATAATTTTAATGCTGGCTGCACAAGGAAGATATGTATTGAAATGAATTATTTTTTTTTCAATAGGAGATGTCTATCCACATCTCAATAGATATTTCAAGAGTTTCTTCTACTCATCCCTTTTCAAGGGAGAATTCAGTTTTTTTGCCAGCAGGAGATTGGGGTCAACAATCTCGATATTCTGCTCTCTTTAGGTAAAGGGACCGGGGACAGAATCAAATTTATTCATGAGTATAAATATTGTTATTTGGGAAAACAAATTTTAGGTTCAAGCTGCACTCCTGACTGAAATGCCTTAACAGGGAAGGAAATATGCCAAGCTAGATATTCAGGGCTTGCTTCCTTACTGAATGCCAGTTATACAACAAACACATTTGGAAAATAGCAAATACATACATCCATTTATCCAAACACATAGAAAATAGAATTCAAAAGTATATGAGGATATATATTATATTCAGAATAAATTAGTCCTTTCACTAGAAATGGACTTTGTAGGTCGACCAAGAAGAAATTTCCTGAATTCTCTAGACCACCAGACTGTAAATAGGCTGATTCCTCTATATGATGATTGCTTCTCAAAGATTTTCCCTATCTCTGAAGATCTGGAACCACATTTTTTCTGAAAGCTGGCAGCTAGAAAGTCAGGATTTCACTTTCCCAAAATTCTTATCAACTTTTACCCTTATACATGCACATTGATTAATAAATCTCTTCTAATAAATTGAGTTCTATGCAAATGGATTAAGTAACACATTACAATGTGATTAGAATAAGGAAGCCAGTTAATAGTTACATGGGTCACATTATTGGAATATGTATCCAAGATATAACAAAGATCCCAAGAAAATTTATCATACCCCCTCATTTCTGGAGAAGAATAATTCTATCCCCAAAATAAAACTGTCTTTTTAGTAACTCTGAAATCTTTAGACAAGAAACTAAAGGATTTGTAGTGTCTTCATTTCTTTTTTCATATTAAGGTTATAATTTTGGAAGAGGATGAAAGTTTTGACTTTGTGAATGGTGCAACAGAAAAGTCCTTAAGTTGAAAAATGAGAATGATGATCTCCTGACAAAGGAGAATCACAATGAACAAGGGGAACATCATCAGCAGTAAATTGATCACCTTGATCAAAAAATACTTTCAAGTGAATTTGAGAGGGAGGAAAATGTTCAGAATAACCTACAAAACCAGATATTATGATGGAATACGAAGCTAGTACCAAAAAGATAAGAAGTCTTAGGCTAAATGGTTATTGTAATTATAATTATTGTTATAGTTATCATTAACAATAGAATAACATGATGTGGAAAACTGATGGGAGGTTATTAACAACTGTTACACAGGAAAGACAGATATGGATGACATAATTTGAATCATTGGAGGAAATGTCCATATCAGTGAGATCAAAGATACATTTGAATATGTTAGCATATATCGTAAGTAGTTCTATTGATGATTTAAATGTGATATGGTGTTATCATGAATAGTTACTATAAACAATAACAATATAATCTCACATGAGCAAAATACTTTTTGTTTACAAAGCACTTTTCATACAATATTTCATTTGATTCAGTGTTGTATAATTTGATTAAAGTCTATTGCTATTTCCTTTTCATATATGGGGAAATTACGACTCAGAAAGATTAAATGACTTGCAAAAAGTTGTTATTTTTGTTGTTGTCGAATTCTGTTTGACATTTTGTGGCCTCATTTGAGGTTTTCTTGGAAAAGATATTGTAGTTGTTTGTCATTTTAATCTCCAGTTTATTTTACATATAAGGAAACTGCAGAAAGCACGATAAAGTAACTTTCATAGGGTCACACAGTTATTGTGTGCCTGAGACTAGACTGATATCAGAAAGAATTTTTCTTGACCCAGGGTCTAGTATGCTGTACACTGCACCAAGTTTTCTTATTTGCTAACCTAAATAGAAACATAATATCTGGAATAAGAGAGGAAATAGTCCTACTTTACTTGTCACTGGTCCAACTACATATGAAGTATTTTACTCATTTCTAGACATGGTAATTTAAGAGGAATATGGACCAATTTATCTATATCAAAATGCTGGAGAGATTAGTCCCGGATTCAGATTAGAGTGAGAGTACTTTGGAAAGGAAATACCATTGTTTTTTACTTGTTGATTAGAATGTTATGTGAAAGATGGATCAAGGTATTCTGTATTAGTCCAGATCATAAAAGTACTGTCACAGCACTGAAATTACAAACAAATAGAAATCAGTTCAATATAAGGAAGGATTTTGTAGCAAATGTAGCTATTTAAAATGTAATGGACTACATTCTAACACATTAAGCTTCTTTTCTGAAGTACAAAAAAGAAATCAAAACAAAACTGAATGATTGAATGCAAGAATTCTTATAGATAAGATTACTGTATTGAGTGGAAGAGGGATTAGACTGAATCAAAAGTGCTTTCTATCTGGAAATATTTTGTTTCTATGAAAAGTGCAAATTTTATTCAACTTATTGATGCTCATATGATATTAAATGATATATTCAAGTGGTTTATTTTCTAAGCAGATGGACCTTTTGGAAATTTGTAGAAATAGTAGAAATGAAAAGAAAATACACATAAAAAGTGGATACAACTCTAGCTTAAATCAAATCATCAATTAGAGATTAAAAAAACACTTTTCAACTTGGGATAAAAATGTTGGTTATCTCAGAAGTGTATGCAGTAAGTAATGTTTAAGCCATTCAAATATATATATATACATATATATATATATACACAATTATATTTTAATGAAATGCTTTCCTTTGAATTTTAAATGCATACTTTTCTCTTCCTCCAAACTGCCTACAAAGTTATCTAATAAACCCATGTAGGTATTTGAGTTCTTTATCTGGTTTGTTTTATTTTATTTTATTTTTGTTTCACAGTAACAGTGCTAGTCTCTGTACAGAAACATAACTTCCTTTCACTTAACTATTGTTTGTTTTTATGGACATGTATGAGTGCATGAATCTAATTTTCATGAGTATCCATCTTTGGAAAACTTAAATTATTCATGAGTTTCCTATTGGTATAAAAATTAAAAAGTTCTTCTCCTAACCTCTTATAACAATTCCATTGTCTCAGTTTTGTTGCAGATTCCATGGGTAGCATTTAACTA
Source organism: Myrmecobius fasciatus (assembly GCA_023553655.1). Taxonomy (NCBI): domain Eukaryota; kingdom Metazoa; phylum Chordata; class Mammalia; order Dasyuromorphia; family Myrmecobiidae; genus Myrmecobius; species Myrmecobius fasciatus. The sequence goes on along the minus strand of JAJPUD010001683.1, from coordinate 97,868 downwards.
ACTCCATTTTTCCCCACTGCATAATTCAGTAACTTTAATAAACTCATCTCCTGTCTGAATACCATGCTAAAAATCCTATCCGCATTTTCTTCAGTGCATAACTTTATTACCAGTTTTACTGTAATGCAATATTAATATAAAATGATGACATTTGGATTGTGGAGGTACTATTATGCATTCACAATAATATTTACACAAAAAATTAAACTTTTATTTTATTGGAAATACTGTGTCTACATAAAAGTCTCTCTGGCTCTTTTGCTCAAATTAAAGAACAAAACAAGACAAAACAAAAGGGAAAAGAAAAGAAGCCTCTAGTACTGTAAGCTCTTTCTGAATTTGCCTTCTTTCAAACTGTAGAAATATTCAGTGCTGAATATTGCATCTGTCAACTGCACTTCATTTCAAGGAATTAATCAAGCTGACTGTTCAGAGAGATTTTTGAATGTTCAGTATTTCAGCTATTAATTTTTAAAAGCAGCAAATGTTGCAAGTCAATAGCATCCATAAAAATTGATTTATTGCACAATTTCCTTCTTTCTACTGGAAGCCAAGAGCATATCCTTGTATCTAGTGTGGTCCAAATCTAAGCCACCTGCTTCTAAACATCCATATTTAAAGTAAATTATTTAGCTGAAAGAGACATAATCCTGTTTAAATGCTATTGATTTGAATTGCTAGAGACGGACCACATCATGGAAATGTGAAATATAACACGGAAAAGAACCACAAATAGAAGGAATTATATAGTGATAATCACAGGAATATAATTTATTTTTAAAAAGCATGAAATAATTCTTCTTTATCTGTCCACTTTTTTGATACGTACTCAATTACTGCTGTTCCAATTAGCAAGACTCCAATATTCCAGAATCACGCTGGAGGATTATCAGCTGTAGGAAATAAACCATTGATTTGTTTAAATGAATGGATGGATGAATGAATCAAAAAATGTGTTTACTGAGCTTTTATCATATTATTTTATTTATTTATTTATTTTGTTGAGGCAATTGGGGTTAAATGACCTGACCAGGGTCACATAGCTAGTAAGTGTTAAGTGTCTGAGACCAGATTTAAACTCAGGTCCTCCTGATTTCAGGACTAGTGCTCTATCCACTGAGCCACCTAGCTGCCCCTTATCATATTATTTTAAACACCATGCTAAATGCTAGGCATGTAAAGCTAAAAGTGAAGATTGTCTTTATACTTGAGAAATATGCAATATTTAGGGATACAAAACCAATAAGAGGTGTAGTGGCCAAAGAGGAGTAATTTTTGTTTGGAAAATTACCTGGATAGTAAATAGAGTCAGAAGGTTATAGATTGGTATAGTCTTTCTAGTAGTAATGGAACCTTCAATTTGATCATTATTTTAGAATTAAAAATTAAAGTAGGGAAGAGGATACTAGAAATAAAATTACTCAGTAACAAGTACACTAATGAAAAGACAGTCAAAGATCAAAGTGAATCATGGCTGGCATTAATGTAGAATTTGTGGGTCAAGTGAGCACTACATTCCAGACATCAGGAGCCACAACACAGGGGATTCAAAATCAGAAACAGTTAAACATGTTAAGATAAAAATTTTAGTTCTGGTGAAGAACTGACTTGTGAGAAGGTAGCCAGGGAATAGACCTCAGAGGTCATTTGAAGACTTGTATCCAGAGAGGATCAGTAATTTGATTAAGATCACATCATGAGTGAGTATCAGAAGCAGAATATGAACCCAAGTTCTCTGACCAATTCTCTTTCTACAATCCATTGTAGCCTTCTAGTAAATATAATTCAAAATAGAGAATCTTAGAAATAAATGACTATACAGTAAGTTGCCCATTATTTCACAATCAAATTACCTTTCTAAAGCTATTAAAAAAAAAAAAAAACAGAAACTGAAGTTTCTTTCCCATTCTTTCTAATCTTCTCTCTGGTACCCTTGGTAAGAATACTAGATAAAAGTAAGAAAGAATAAGAAGGAATGTAAGATAACATTTCAAATCCTGCCTCTGCCACTTATATGTAAGAAGTTGGACAAGTGACAATCTCGCTAAACCTTAGTTTCTTCATTGGAAATTGAAAGGAAGGGCCTATAAATCCTTTAAGGTCCCTTTCAGCTTGAAGTCCATGGGAATATAAAGGAAGCCTTGCTTCTCATTCATTGTCTGTTCTAGACTGTTGGTGGGCTACCACCATTCAAAAATGTTTTTACTTTTAACTAAAAAGTATAGACCAATATCATTAATGAAGATGGATTCAATTTTTAAATAATATAATTTCAAATTGGCTATAGAAATTATTCAAGAAATTATTCATTATAATCATTGCCATTATACAAGGACTAGGATGGTTCAAAATTCAGAAAATAGTCAACAAAATAATCATTAAACCACTAAAAAATTCAAAGTCACATGATTATGTCAACTAATGCAGAATAAGCTTTTGATAAAGTATAATTTTCATTTATTAAAGACCCTATAAAGTATAAAAGTAGAAGTATAATTTTTAATATTGAAAAATTCTCTATAAAAGCAAATATAAGCATTATATGGAATGAGACACAGAGGCATTACTACTAAATAGAGAAAAAAATAAAGATGCATGATGCTGCCTCACTATTATTTAATAAAGTTCTAGAAATGCTAAGAATAAGACAATTGATAAGCATTTAAATCATAAAAAGGATAAAAAATGATATAATATTTCAAATTTGCTGACGGCATATTTTACTTAAGAGTTTAGGGAGTCAAAAAAGTAATTAATTGGGAGATTAATTCAACAAAGTAGTAGATTACAAAACAAAGTAAAACAAAATTAAAAAGTATTCCTATATAATAAAACAAAAATTAAAAAGGCAGGAATAAGAAGGGAAATTTTAAGAAATTAATAAACTATTTGAAAGTCAGCCTACTGAATTTTTTCAATACTTGTATAAATTCAAATACAAAATGCTCTTTAAAAAAATAATTTAAATAGTTGGAGATATTTTCACTGTTCAAGGATGGACCACACCAATGTAATTATAATAATAAAGATGATATTGACAAAATTTAAATCTGAATTCTATAAAAATCACGAATCCAAAAGAATACTTTGTAAATGTAAGGGCTTCTTTGTAGTGAGGTAAAAATCAAAGGAAATACATTGGTCACAACAAAAAATATATGTCTCATTTTATCTTTTTCTCTCTCTGTCTCTGACTCTGTTTCTCTTTGTCTCCCTCTGTGTATATGTATGTATATTGAGACAGAGTTTTTAGAATTTATCAACATGTTCTTGTTTTATAGGGATAATTCTAAGTTGCTTTCTAGTATAACTATACTAATGCTTAACTCTCCCAAAAGCACATTATTGTATCTGGTTTCTAATAGTTCTTTGAACAATTGTTATTTTCATCTAGTGTGATCTTTGCTAGTCTAATGAAGTGTGATATAGAACATTACTATATCACCAGTTGTTCTAACTCATATGTTTCTTATTGTTAGTTACTTGGAACAGTTTTCCATATGATTGTAGATAGTTTATATTTCTTCATTTATAAGTAGTCTTTTAAAAATATTCTTTTATTACTAATGTGATAGGCAATAATTATTGTGTACATGTGTGTGTATCTGTCAATTCCCTACATATTTTAGATAGAAATATTTATCAGCAAAACTTCCTGTCAAAGTTTAATCACTTAAATGTTTCCATTTTATTTTTGTTTTATTTCTTAATTATATGTAAAAATTTTTAGTATTCATTTTTAAAAATGAGACTTAAATTCTTTCCTTAAAACAAGGAATTAGATATAAATTATACATGTTTAATCATACAAAATATATTTCCATATTTGCAATGTTGCAAAAGAAAACAAAAAGGAAAACCAAAAAAAAATAAAGAAAAATACTTGTTCTTAATTGAGACTCTATCAGGTATTTGGAGTTTTCATCACATATCCCTTGGAATTGTCTCGAATCAATCATTGTATTATCGAGAACAGCTAAATTATTCACAGTTGATCATTGTAAAATATTGCTGTTACTCTGTTAAATGTACTCTTGGTTCTGTTCACATCATTTTTTCCCTTGAAGAATTACAATTAATTTTGATTAGTAGGTTACTTTTGATTATAATCCTAATTTCTTTGCTCTCCAGAATATCATATGCAATCCCTTTAATCTTTTAAGGTAGAAGCTGCTAAGTCTTGTTATCCTAACTATGGTTTCTGGAAATTTGAATTGTTTCTTTCTGACTCCTTGTAATATTTTCTTGTTGACCTGGGAACTCTGTTTTTTTTTTTTTTATTAATACTTTTATTTGCAAAACATATGTATGGGTTATTCCTAAACATTAACCCTTAAAAAGCTTTCTGTTACAGATTTTTCCCCCCTATTCCCCACCCCTCCCCTAGATGGCAGGATATCCACTACATGATAATTATGTTAGAATACTTAAGAAATCGAATATATGTATAGTTATTGCATCATTTTTTTTTGTGCAGGAGAAATCATATCTACAAGAAAGAATAATCTGATAAAGGAAATACAATGCAAGCAAACCTCAATAGAGAACATGAAAATGTTATGTTGTGGTCCATATTTCACATCCCTCTCTCTGGGTGTATATGGCTCTCTTCACCGAACAATTGGAACTGGTTTGAAGCATTTCATTGTTGAAGAGAGTGATGTCCATTAGAACTGGTCCTCATATAGTATTGTTGTTGCCGTGAATAATGATCTCCTGGTTCTGCTCGTTTCACTCAGCATCAGTTCATGCAAGTCCCTCCATGCCTCTCTGAAATCGTCCTGCTGGTCGTTTCTTACAGAGCAATAATATTCCATAACATTCATATACCATAATTTATTCAGCCATTCTCCAATTGATGGGCATCCATTCAGTTTCCAGTTTCTAGCCACTACAAAAAGAGCTGCCACAAACATTCTTGCACATGTGGGGCCCTTTCTTTCTCTTATAATTTCTTTGGGATATAAGCCCAATAGAAACACTGCTGGGTCAAAGGGTATGAATAGTTTGATAACTTTTTGAGCATAGCTCCAAACTGCTCTCCAGAATGGCTGTATCCGTTCACAGGTCCACCAACAATGCATCAGTGTCCCAGTCTTCCCACATCCCCTCCAACATTTATCTTTATCTTTTCCTGTCATTTTAGCCAATCTGATAGGTGTGTAGTGGTACCTCAGAGTTGTCTTAATTTGCATTTCTCTGATCAATAGTGATTTGGAGCACCTTTTCATATGATTATAAATAGTTTTAATTTCCTCATCTGAAAATTGTCTGTTCATATCCTTTGACCATTTATCAATTGGAGAATGGTGACCTGGGAACTCTGAGATTTGGCTAGATTATTCCTGGGATCTTTAATTTTGGGATCTCTTTCAGGAGGTAATTTGTGGATTCTTTTATTTTTGTTTTATACTCTTGTTCTTGGATATTGGGACTGCTTTCCTTGATAATTTCTTGAAATATGATGTCTAGGCTTTCTCTCTCCATCCCTTTCCCTCTCCCTCTCCCTGTCTTTTTCCCTCTCCCTTCCTCCTTCTGTCCCTCTCTCCCTCCCTCCCTCCCTCTCTGTCTCTGTCTCTCTCTGTCTCTCTGTCTCTGTCTCTCTGTCTCTCTCTCTCTGTCTCTCTCTGTCTCTCTTTCTCTCTCCTTTTCAGGTAATCCAAGATTTCCAAAATTACCTCTCAATATGTTTTCCAATTTTCCAAGTCAGTTGTTTTTCCAATGAAATATTTCACATTTTTTTCTATTTGTTCACTACTCTGATTTGGCTTTATTGTTTCTTGATATCTCAGAGCCATTAGCTTCAACTTTCTCAATTTTAATAGTTCTGACCACAACCTCCCTCAGTTTGCCTTCCCCTTTTACAGCCCTTCCCTCTTTCTTATTTTTACTTCTGTTCTGTTCTGCCTCTCTCTTTACTCCCACTTCCCTATAGGTGAGACAAGTTTCTATATCAGATCAAATATGTCTGATATTCTCTTTTTGAAACAAATTTGATGACATTAAAGTTTACACAATACTTTCCCCCCCTTCCTTTTTTTCCTCAAATGTAATAGGTCATTTTTGCCTCTTCATGTGATGCTATTTGCCCCATTTTACCTCCCCTTTTCTCTTTTTCAAGTACAATTCTTTTTATACCCCCTTTTTCTTTTTTATATCGTCACAATAAAGTAAAATAATTTATTACCTCTCTAAATATGCCCCTAACAAACAGTTCTCAAGAGTTAAAACATATTTTCCCATATAGGGATGTAAATATTGTAACTTTTAAAGAACATATTAGATTGTTTTTCTTCTCTTTTTATCTTTTTATTCTCCTCTTGAGTTTTGTGTTTGGCGATTAAATTTTCTATTCACCTTTAGTCTTTTCATTAAAAATAAGTGAAAATCTCCAATTTCATTGAATGTCCATTTTATTTTTTAAAAGATAATGCTTAATTGCCGGGAAGTTGATTCTTGTATGTAGTCCACGCTCTTTTGCCCTCCAGAGTGTCATATTCTAGGCCCTTTGATCCTTCAATGTGTAAGCATCTAGGTTCTGGGTAATCTTGCTTGTGGTTTTTTGATATTTGAATTGTTTCTTTCTGGCTGTTTGCAATATTTTTTTCTTTATCTAATAATTCTGGAATTTATGTCCGGTATTCTCTGGAGTTTTCATTTTGGGGTCTCTTTCCGTAGGTGACTGGTGGATTCTTTCAATGGCCATTATACCCTCTGGCTCTAGAACATGAGGGTAGTTTTCCTTGATGATTTGTTGTCTAGGCTTTTTTTTTTTCATGATGGTTTTCAGATGGTCCAATAATTCCTAGATTGTCTGTCCTGGATATATATTCCAGGTCAATTGTATTTCCGACAAGGTGTTATACATTTTCTTCTATATTTTCATTTTTTGGGGGAATTTTATTTGACTAATTCTTGATATTTCATTGACTCATTCACTTTTGTTGTTCAATTCTAATTATATCAAATGCACAGTGTATAGTGCACCAGCCCTGAAGTCAGGAGGACCTGAGTTCAAATCTGGTCTCAGACACTTAACACCTCATATTGTGTGACCCTGGGTAAGTCACTTAACCTCAATTGCCTCAGCAAAAAAAAAAAAAAAATCAACGACAAACTTTGAATTCTGAAGAAATAAGTGTTTGCTCACTTATGCTGAGTCTCTTATTCTCACCAAAAAGACTGGGTTACTCCTGCTGAGGGAAAGTAGATAATTCATGTTTTCCTGTAATTCTTAGGAAATTTCTTTTTTCAGGACAATTATATAAAAAATGATGATAACTGAGATGTACTTAGCACTCAAATTTACAAAGCATATAGTATTAGAATGATGGACCTAATTTTTAGTAAATTATTTTCTTCAGTTAACTTATCTACCTCTTTTTGTATTTGGCCAATTGAACTTTTAAATGAGTTGTTCTATTCATTGGATTTTTTTCCATTTTACCAATTCTATTTTTAAGGAGTTGTTTTTTTCAGATAATTTCTGTGTTTCATTTCCCAAAGTTTCCTGCAAAATTCTCATTTCCTTTACCCATTTTTCTTCCAACTCCTTTTTAAGATCCTTTTGAGTTGGAATTGAGCTTTTTGTGTTGGAGACCAACTCCAAATCACATCATCCTTTGAGGCTTCATTTGGAGATGATTTGCCTTTAGTGTCCTCAGGATTTGAGATCTGTTCTCTGTCTCCATAAAAGCTATCTATGGTCAGAGATTTTTTTTTGCATTTTTGACCATTTTTAAAGTTTGAAGTCTGCTCCTAGGGCAAAGGAAAGATGGTCTCTAGCTTATTTTACAGGCAGCAGGGGTTTTATGCCCTCCTGGGGTCAGTGATACTGACTTCCTTCCCATGCTGGGTGGGCATGACGAAGTCCTGCTTGTTATGCTGGGATTCAGGGGCTCATTATTTACCTTTTGTAATAGCATTAGAAGTGTTACAACTAATTTGCTGATCTATTGGCTTTTGAATGAGGATCAGAGTAGCCAAGGCTGCTGTATTTTGGCTAAGAGCCTCCCACTAGATTCCCCTGGCCTATGAAGATATCTCTGCCCTGGACCTCTTTGTGCTATGTCTGTGCTGAACTTCATACTCTCTGCCACCTGAAGTTCTTTCAAAATACCTTCTGCTGGAAATTTGTTTCACTCTAGATATTTGTGGGTTCTGTCACTGTAAATTCCATTCAGAGGCTTGATCTGGTGTTGATTCTGAGGGAAGCCAGAAAGAGCTCAAAGACTGTATCTAATTTATATTTTTCTTTGATGCTTTTCATGTAACTGTTTAGATTTCATTTTCTTCATATGAATTAATATTAATAAAAACATACATTCTGAGGTGCTACCCCACACCTATCAAATTAAATAACATGACAGAGAAAGGAAATGATAAATATTGGAGGGAATATGGGAAAGCTGGGACACTAATACTCTACTAGGTCTCTATTCCCAACAGAACATAAAAATGGGAAAAGGACCCACATGTACAAAAAATCTTTATAGCAATTCTTTCAATGATTGCAAAGAATTAGAAATTGTGGGGAAGGACTGAAAAAGTTATGGCATATGAATGTAATGGAATACTATTATGCTTTAAGAAATAATAGTCATTATAATAATTTTCTATGCTTTGCTTCTGCTGTTGTTGTTTTCTAATTTTTCTAGCCTACTTCTTGACTTTTAATTCCACGTTAAAATTAGCCTTGGCTCTTTAGGCAGAGGGAAAATTGTCTCAAGTTTTTGGTTTTTCTTGTTGCTGTTTTCAGAGTCGAGAGTTTGTAGGTTTTTGATTTTTATAAAGTGGTATAATTTTAGGAGAGGTGTACTTACTGCTTTCCTGGTCTTTGCTCTGGTCTGTGAATGATATCATACACTCTTCTCCACCTTGGAATTGTGTCAAAGGTTCTTGTATCTGTATAGTCACAAGTTGCATTTTCTTTTTTCCCTGGACTTTTGACTTTTGCTCCTACTCTCCTATGCTAGTGTTTCTTTCTACCTTGGATCCAAGGCCAAACTCCTGCTCCATTAAAAGCTACCACAAACAATCTTCTCCACCCTGGAACTATGAACAAGGCCCTCTTTCACTATTACTCCTCTTTGCCTTGGGATTTTAATTTGGAATTCTGGAAAATGCAGCAGCTCCCTTCTCCCAGAAACAACAAAGGGCTTTCTATAATTTTCTTCTTACCAAGTATCTGACTCCCTTAACATTTGTCACCCAATATTGCTTCTGCAGATGCAGCTGCCCTGAAGGTCTGCTACTGCCTTGCCAGGGTATGGTCTGCGCTGCACTGTGTTCCAGTCCTGAAAACCACCTTGGTGAGCCAGACATTTCCTATTAACCTTCTAAGTTGTCTTGGCTTGGAAAATGTTTTCCTTTGACATTTTGTTGGTTAACAATTCTAGAGTTCAATTAGTGCCATTATTAAATTTTTTGCAGGGGAATTTAGGGAAAATCAGGTGAATTCCTGCCTTTACTCTACCATATTGATTTGCTTTCGTTTCTATTTCTAATTATAATTTATTTTGCTTGTACCATTTTTTTATGTTGTGTAATCAAATCATCCAATAAATCTTCTATGATGATCTTCATCATTTGTATTGTTGATTCTTCCCTCACCTATAGTGATGAAAATTATCTTTTTCTATTTGGGATGTATAGCTGTTCAGGGAAAAGTCTTGTACATCTTGTGTGAAGACTGCCATGCTGTTTTTAGAATTGTTCATTTACCTTTGGTGTTTGAGTGATTCACCAAGCTCTCATCTGTGTCTCTCGAAAACTGTAACATGTACGGTGGCCACATCCTAGTAAACTGTTTTGGCAGATGGGCTAACCCCGGTTGAATACAAAAGATGGGTCTCACATATGTCAGTGAGTCAGGTGAGGGGAAGTGTCTACTCCAAGCATATAAAGATTTTCTATAGTGTTTAGTTTGATGAAAATGATGAAGAAATTCAGAAACTGAGAGATGAAAATCATGAATTCCATAGGGTTTACCAGCAGGATAGTTCATCTATATTTAAGAAGGGATTATTTAGCTATATCAATAGTAAAGTGCAAGAAAAGATTAGAAAGATTCAGGATTCTTGGCTCAATTAATGAAATAGACCAAAATTCAGTTTTGCACTGATAGTAACAATCCAGAGAGTTTTTATGATGTCTTGAAAGTTATTTAAGGGCTGAAGACAGATGATGCAACTACTAAGTACTGATGGAATCACATTGGTTAGTGATAAAGTCATGATCTTGGAGAGATGGGCTGAATAATTCCATCATGTATACACTAGATCATTATCAAGCAATACTGCCCTTATACCTCAGATTGACCCTATACCAAGATAATGTTGAAGTGGGTACATGATTTAGACATAAAGGAAAATACTATAAGCAAATTAGGAGAGCAAGGAATAGTTTGCCTGCCAGATTTTTAGAAAAGGGGGATAGTGTATAACAAAATAAGAAATAGAAAACATTGTGAAATGCAAAATGGATAATTTTGATTACATTAAATTAAAAAAAAACTTGCAAAATCAAAACCAGTGCAATTAAGAATAGCAGTAAAGCAAAAAGTTGGCAGTTTTTAGTGTTAGTGTTTCTGATAAAGTACATATTTCTAAAATATAGAGAGAATTGAGTCAATATGATAAAAATATGTCATTCTCAAATTGATAGTCAAAAGACATGAACAAGAAGTTTTCAGATGAAATAATCAAAGTTTTCTATAGTCATATAAGATGCAAATCAAATCACTATTGATTAGAAAAACATACATTCTGAGGTGCTACCCCACACCTATCAAATTAAATAACATGACAGAGAAAGGAAATGATAAATATTGGAGGGAATGTGGGAAAGCTGGGACACTAATACTCTACTAGGTCTCTATTCCCAACAGAACATAAAAATGGGAAAAGGACCCACATGTACAAAAAATCTTTATAGCAATTCTTTCAATGATTGCAAAGAATTAGAAATTGTGGGGAAGGACTGAAAAAGTTATGGCATATGAATGTAATGGAATACTATTATGCTTTAAGAAATAATAGGTGGATTTCAGAAATATCTGGAAAAACTTATATGAACTGATGCTGAGTGAAGTGAGTAAAACCAGAAAAAAAAAACATGGTACATAATAACAGAATAGAAGTAACATAGTAACTTACAATTATCAACTATAAGAGATTTAGTTCTTCTCAGCAATACAATAATGAAAGATAATTTCCAAAGATTTAAGATGGAAAATGATATCCATGTCCAGAGAATTAATGACAGAGTCTAAAAGCAGATTGAAGCATACTATATTGATTTTTTTTCCTTCGTTGTAGTCTTTCCCTTTTGTTCTGATTCTTCTTTCACAACAAGATTAATATGGAAATATCTTTAACATCATTGTACATATGTAGCTGTTATTAGAATTTTATAGATTTCTTGCTGTCTTGGGGAGGGGTAAAGGGAGAAAAAAATCGGAAGGGGGAAATGAAAAAGCAAAAAAAAAGCAAGCAACCTCAAAAAATGAAAATATTATGTTGTGATCCACATTCAGTCTTCATAGTCTTCTATCTGGATATGGATGGCTCTTTCTATCACAAGTCTATTGGAATTGCTTTGAATCACCTTGTTTTTCCCCTAATCAAGACTTTTTCTTCTTTTATTAAAGCTTTTTATTTGCAAAACATATGCATGGGTAATTTTTCAACATTGATCCTTGCAAAACTTTCCATTCCAAATTTTTCCCTCCTTCCCCCCACCCCTTCCCCTCAATGGCAGGTTGTCCAATACATGTTAACTATGTTAAAATATATAACAAATATAAATATGTATACATATTTATACAGTTATCTTGCTGCACAAGAAAAAATTTGATATAGAAAGAAAAAAAAAGAAAGAAAACAAAATGTAAGCAAATGTCAACAGAAAGTGTGAAAATGCTATGGTGTGGTCCACACTCAGATCCACAGGCTTCTTTCTGGGTGTATATGGCTTTCTTCAACACTGAACAACTGGAACTTTTTTGAAATATATCATTGTTGAAGTCAGTCATGTCCATGAGAATTGATCATTGCGTAGCTTAGTTGTTGCTGTGTATGATGATTTTCTGGTTTTTCTCATTTCACTTAGCATCAGTTCATGTAAATCTCTCCAGGCCTCTCTGAAGTCATCCTGCTGGTTGTTTCTTACAAGAACAATAATATTCCATGGCATTCATATACCATAATTTATTCAGCCATTCTCCAATTGATGGGCATCCATTAAGTTTCCAGTTTCTAGCCACTACAAAAAGGGCTGCCACAAACATTTTTTGCACAAGTAGGGTCCTTTCCCTCCTTTAAGATCTCTTTGGGATTTAGGCCCAGAAGAAACACTGCTGGGTCAAAAGGTATGCACAGTTTGATAACTTTTTGAGCATAGTTCCAACTTGCTCTCCAGAATGGTTGGATCCATTCACAGTTCCACCAACAATGTATCAGTGTCCAAGTTTTCCCACATCCCTTCCAACATTTGCCATTATCTTTTCCTGCCATCTTAGCCAATCTGATAGATGTGTAGTGGTATCTCAGAGTTGTCTTAATTTGCATTTCTCTGATTAATAGTGATTTGAAGCAGCTTTTCTTATGATTAAAAAGTTTTAATTTCATCATCTGAAAATTTTCTGTTCATATCCATTGACCATTTATCAATTGGAGAATGGCTTGAATTCTTATAGATATGAGACAATTCTCTATGTATTTTAGAAATGAGGCCTTTATCAGAACCTTTAAATGTAAATATGATTTTCCAAGTTATGGCTTCCCTCCTGATCTTGTCTGCATTAGTTTTGTTTGTACAAAAATTTTTAACTTAATATAATCAAAATTATCTATCTGGTGTTCAATTATGAGTTCCAGTTCTTCTGTGGACACAAATTCCTTCCTTCTCCACAGATCTGAGAGGTAAACTATCCTATGATCTTCTAATTGGCTTATAATATTATTCTTTATGTCTAAATCATGAACCCATTTAGATCTTATCTTGGTATGTGGTGTTAAGTGTGGGTCAAGCCCTAATTTCTTCCATATTCTACATTGCTGGATCAAAGGTATGCACAGTTTGATACTCCTTTGAGCATAGTTTCAAATTGCTTTCCAAAATGGTTGAATCAGTTCATAGCCCCCCAGCAATCCATTAGCGTCCCACTTTGTCCACATCACCTTCAACATTTACATTATCCTTTGCTGTCTTCTTAGTCAATCTGAGAGGTATGAACCTCTAAATTAAGTTGTCTTTATTTGCATTTTTATGATCAATAGTGATTTAGAGCATTTTTCATATGACTAGAAATGGCTTTAATTTCTTAATCTGAAATTTGTTTGTTCATGTCCTTTGACCATTTATAAACTAGGGAATGACAGATTCTTCTAAATTATAGTTTCATTATCTATATATCTTAGAAATAAGGCTTTTATCAGAAACATTGGATGTAAAAATATTTTCACGAATTTTCTGCTTTCTTTCTAATTTTGGCTGCATTGGTTTTGCTTGAATATTGAATATAATCAAATTTATACACATCCAAATGTAATCAAAATTATCCACTTTGCATTTCATGATGTTTTCTAATTTTTCTTTGGTTATAAATTCCTTCCTTCCCCACAGATATGAGAGGTACACTATCCCTTGTTTTCTTAAAATGCTTATGGTATCACTCTTTATGTCTAAATCATGTGCTCATTTCAACCTTTTCTTGGAATAGTGTGTTATGTGTTGATCAATATCTAGTTTATGCCACACCATTTTCTAGTTTTCCCAGAAATTTTTGTCAAATAGTAAATTTTTTCCCCAGAAGTTGGAGTCTGTGCATTTATCAAACACCAGATTACCATAACCATTGACTTTTGTATCCTGTAAGCCTAACCTATTCCAATGGTCCGTTATTACTTAGCAGTTCCAAATGGTTTTGATAATCACTACTTTATAATAAAGTTTTAGGTCTGGTACAGCTAGGCCATCTTCCTTTGCATTTTTTCATTAATTCCCTTAAAGTTCTTGACTTTTTGTCCTTCCAGATGAATCCAGAACCTATTTTTCTAGGTCTGTAAAATAATTTCTTGGTAGTTAATTGGTATGGCACTGAATAAGTAGATTAATTTAGATAATTATATTAGCTTGGCCTATCCATGAACACGTGATATTCCTCCAATTGTTTAAATATAACTTTATCTGTATGAAAAGTAATTTGTAATTGTAATTAATAGATTTCCTGGCTCTGTCTAGGCAAGTAGATTCCCAAATATTTTGTATTATCAACAGTTATTTTTAAATGGGATTTCTCTATCTCTTGCTGCTGGACTTCAGGGTCCTCCTTAATAAGCTGATCATTCACCTGGAAAATGGTCATTTACATGAGAGTCAATATAGCTTTAGAAAGGACCAAGGAGCAGTAGATAGGGCATTTATAGCCTGACAACTCTAGGAAAAATGCTAAAAGAACATAGACCTATATAAATTTTAGTCCACCTGAATGAAGCCTTTCTTATTATTCATTATAAAGGCTTGTGGAAGATAATGGCAAAATTTGTTCATACAAAGAAGTTCATTAATATTGCATGCCATCTTCAGGACAGTATACTTGCACTGGTTTTAGATAATATATAATGCTCTTGAACTTCTCCACTCATCAGTAGAATGAAGCAGGGCTGTGTAGCTTGTTCCCATGCTTTTTAGCATAATGTTTTCAATGATGTCAGATTCTTTCAAGAGGGATAAAAAAGTATCAAGATCAGCTACCACATTGACAATAAAGTATTCAACTTGAAAAGGACAAGCCAAGACTAAAGTTAAGAGAGTTGGTGTATATCTTTTTTTGTTCATGGATGATCATGTACTCAATACTGTCTCTGAAACTGAGATGAAACAAAGTTTGGATTGATTATCTGCTGCTTGTGCTAATTTTGACCTGATAATTAACACCAGGAAAACAGATATTTTTTACCAGCCATCACCTTACCATCCATTTGTGGAACCATCAGTTACAACAAATGAAGAAATTTTGAGTGTCATGGATGTTTACTTATCTTGGCAATATGCCTGCCAGGAATGTACTCATAGATAATGAGGTTGATAAATACATTGCCAAAGCTACCTCAGTCTTTGGGAGGCTCTGAAGGAAAGTGTGGGAGAGAAAAGATATTAGGCTGTTTACCAAACTGAAGCTCTCCAGAGCTATTGTGCTGACCTTATTGTTGTATGCCTAGGAAATCTGGAGTGTATACCAATGCCCTGCCAGAAAATGGAATCCTATCCATTTAAATTATATTAGGAAGAGTTTGAAGATCATCTGATAAGATAATATACCTGATATGAGGTCCTTTTTGAGGTGAACTGCCAAACATTAAAACTCTATTGCTGAGAGCACAACTTTGATAGGTTGTTCACATTGCCAAAACACCAAATGTATGTTTGCATAAAGACTATTTTACTGAGAACTAATACAAGGTAAGCCTCTATACAGATTTAAGAACATGCAATACAAGGATACTCTCAATGTCTCTCTGAAGAACTTTGAGATTTATTGTGAGAAATGGGAGACAGGCATAGAATTATTCAGAATAGTGTGCCTGAAACAAAGAAGGCACTGTACACTATGAGCAAAACTTAATTGCAGCAATCAAAAAACTGTGAGATACATAAATTTAGAAACATCTCCACTCTAAATGTTCATAAGGATCTTCTGAACTTATTCATATAAATCTTCTGATCAGTCATTAAGGCACTCTATACCTTAATCCTCAATATAGTAATGTCTTTTTGTTTCTCTTCAAGCATAAAGGACAATAACTAACCAATCTCCTTCTATTTCATTTCTTTCTGTTAATAAGTTGTTTTTTTTTTTTTTTTTTTTTTTTTATTGCGTAGGTAATTGGTTGGTGCAGATTCATGGCTCAGTGGGATAGAATGCTTGGTCTAGAATCAGGAAGACCTAAGTTAAATTCAGTCTCAAATATTTATTAGGTGTGTGACCCTGAATAAGCTATTAATCCACTGGAGAAGGAAAGGTCAAATAACTTCATTATCATTGTCAAAAAAAGTCCTATGGACATTGTTGATGTGTCCATGGATCATTAATAGTAAGGAACAAATGAACAACAACAATCTATTTGCTCCTTACTTAGATATGTAGAGTAAGATGCTGATCTAAATCTAATTTCTTTAAAATTACTCTGAAAATGTTTCAATTGCTTTCACTCACACCCCTTTTTATAGGGTATATTCTTTATATCTTTCTCAGTTCCAGTTAGTAATTGTTCATCAATGTTAGTCATAAATGATATCCCAACAGACATTTGAGCTATCTTATTAGCTGAGTATTGGGGAATTACTATGAAGGATAGACAATTCATTTTATCAATATCCTTTAGCTATAATTCTGTACCTTTTCTTCTGACTTCTCAGAACCTAAACCAAGGTCTTGATATATCAATTCTATATTTCTCATCCATTAAAGGCTTCATCCTATCACAATTCATTTCTTTTGGGTTCTACAACTTTGGTCAATCTAGCCTCATTTAGAACAATCTAGCTAAATCCTATATATTCCAGATGAAACTAGTTCAACCTCAACTAATTTAGACCCAGGTCTTCATCAAGACTAATTAGCCTGCCTAGCCCCTGAAACTGTTTCATTAAACTTGTGGAACAAATTACTGGAATTAAACAGGCTGAATTCCCTGCTTTAATATTCAGACTATCCAGTTGAGATCTGAGTTAGAATTACCCAGTAAGTCAAGGTGGACAGTTTTGCTCAGAAGAATTAATTGTAGATGTCATTAATGCTTATTTTTGTAGAATATCCTCCTGCTGTTATGACTAAGTGAATGTCTTTTTGTTAATTGTTAAATGATGCACAAGTGACTCAATTTTTTTTTCTAGTAGGGGATTATGACCCGAGTCAGTCCAAGGCCAGAACAACTTTGTAGAGGTATGGTACTTATTCTACTTCCCTGTAAAAGGGAAAAATATTTAGGAATAGTAATAGGCGAGTTGCAAACAGGTAAATTTGTCATTGATATATGGAAAAACTTCCCAACAATTATAGTACTTCAGAAGTGGAATAGACTATCTCAAATGAGTGCATTTTCCTTCATTGGAGATCAAGAAAATATGTGCTTCCACCTGACAGATTGACTAAAATGACAAGAAAGGATAACGACAGGTGATGGAGGGGATGTGGAAAGACTGGGACACTGATGCATTGTTGGTGGAACTGTGAACGGATCCAACCATTCTGGAGAGCAATTTGGAGCTATGCTCAAAAAGTTATCAAACTGTGCATACCCTTTGACCTAGCAGTGTTTCTATTGGGCTTATATCCCCAAGAAATCATAAAAGAAGGAAAGGGCCCCACATGTGCAAGAATGTTGGTGGCAGCTCTTTTTGTAGTGGCTAGAAACTGGAAACTGAATGGATGCCCATCAATTGGAGAGTGGCTGAATAAATTATGGTATATCAATGTTATGGAATATTATTGCTCTGTAAGAAATGACCAACAGGATGATTTCAGAGAGGCCTGGAGAGACTTGCATGGACTGATGCTGAGTGAAGTGAGCAGAACCAGGAGATCATTATTCACGGCAACAACAATACTATATGTTGATCAGTTCTGATGGACATGGCTCTCTTCAGCAATGAAAAGCTTCAAACCAGTTCCAATTGTTCAGTGAAGAGAGCCATATACATCTTGAGATAGGGTTGTGAAATGTGGACCACAACATAACATTTTCATGTTCTCTGTTGATATTTGCTTGCATTGTATTTCCTTTATTGGATTATTCTTTCTTATAGATATGATTTCTCCTGCACAAAAAATGATGTGTGGAAATAACTATACATATATTCGATTTCTTAAGTATTCTAATATAATTAACATGTAGTGGATATCCTGCCATCTAGGGGTGGGGTGGGGAGTAGGGGGGAAAATTTGTAACAGAAAGCTTTGTAAGGGTTAATGTTGAGGAATTACCCATACATATGTTTTGCAAATAAAAAGTATTAATAAAAAAAAAGAAAATATGTGCTTCTTCTAATGCCTTTCTGTCTTCTGAAAAAAAAAAGTCACAACCTCTGTTTTTTTTTTTCTCTCTAGATCTGATGTTTCTTGTGCAGTAAGATAACTGTTTAGATATGTATGCATATATTGGATTTGTCATATAATTTAACATATTTAGCATGTATTAGATTACCTGTCATCTAGGGGTGGGGGTGAGGGGAAGGAGGGGAAAGGCTTGAAACAGAAAAAAAAAAGTTTTGCAAAGGTCAATGTAGAAAACTCACTCGTGTTTTGTAAATAAAAAGCTTTTAATAAAAAATAAAAAAGTCACAACCTCTCTGATTTTTTTATCATCAAAATAAGAATAAAATTAACAAAAAAGTTTTTTAAATTTGCAGGTTATTATGAGACAAGACTCAAAAACTGCACAAAATGTTGGTTGCTACTATTTTTTCTTGAAGTTTCTGTAAGAAAAGTGTTTCAAAATATTAAAGTACTACATTATTGTAAATGTTTTATTTTTTCTTCCTTCTTTCCTTCCTTTCTTTCTTCTTTCTTTTCTTCTTTCCTTTCTCCCTCCCTTCCTCCTTCTCTCTCTCCTTTCCTCCTTTCCTTCTTCCCTTTCTCCTTCCCTCTCTCCTTTCCTCCTCATTCTCTCCCTCCCTCCCTTCCTCCCTTGCTTCCTTCCTTCCTTCCTTCCTTCCTTGGTTTCCTTCCTTCTTTCTCTCTTCTTGTCTTCTCTCTCTTTTTTTTTCTCTCTCTTTCTTTCTTTGTTTCTTTCTTTCTCTCTCCCTTTCTTCCTTTATTTCCCTTTCAATTTATTCCTTTCTTCCTTGCTTCCTTCTTTTTTGTTCTGCAACATATACTTTTTTTCTTCTGCAACATATACATATATATATATATATATATGTATATATATCATAGGGAGCACTAAGAGATTAAGTGAGTACCCAGGACCACTCAGCTAGTATGTGTTGGAGATGTGTTTCTGATAGCCTACCTCTCATTGTTCTTTTCCATTCTTAAGGCATTTCTAAATGTTCATATCTATGTGATATCTTCTTTGATTACCCACCAACACGTCCCTGAACTTCTCTAGTACTCTCTGCCATTTTTATGGTTATTATTTAATAACTCTAAATTGTAGCTATAAGTACACATCAGTGGTTCTCAAACAAGTTTCTACAGATGACAAAATATTTTTGGTTTTGAGGAGCTAAAATCCAATATTGGGGACCATGATTTTAAATTAAAGGTAAGTTCCACACACTTCACACTTCTACAATATACTTCCTGCACATTCCATAGGATGTGTAGTCTGTGTATTCCTTTTTTTTTTTTTTTTTTTTTTTTTAAACCTTTATGGAACAGTCTATGTTCCTGCCCTGCACATCAGAGGAGTGGGCTGTGTACTCTCTTAAGAATACTGGCAACTAGAGTTTTTACTAATCTTCTTAGTCCAGAGAAGATCATAAAACTTGAACTGTAATGTGCAGGATTTTGATACTTGCTCAGGAAAAGTTTGGAAATGAGAACCAGAGCTAGGAAAGAGAAAAGGAGCAGCAGCATCTGGGAGCAAGAGGAGGGTGTTTGAAGTGGATAATAGTTTCTTGCAAATTTCTAATTACCCACAAGCTGATTTTGTACTCTGCAAATTACTGGTGGCATTAAAAAAAGAAAGCAAAATTTTGGGCTTCAATAGGAACTGGAATAGTGAATCTTCATTTCAAACTGATATGGTGATCAATGTTCTCCTCAGTCACTTGGGGCTTGAGATAATCTTAGCTCTTATAAGCCTGATGACTAAATATTCAGGGAAGGAAAGTGTTAATATCTGTACTTACTTTGCATATATTTTGGGATTTTGAAATGTCAGAGTCTTGTGTAAAGACAAAGATTTAGAACTGAAAAAGTACTTGGTATGTAAACTATCCTTATTATTTTATAGAGGGGCAACTAGGTGGTATAGTGAATACATTGTGACGCCTGGACTCAAGAAGTCCTAAGTTTATATCCAGCCTCAGACATTTTTAGCTATTTGACTCTAGGTAAATCAATTAACCCTGTTTGCTTTATTTTCCTCATCTATAAAATGAATGGAGAAGGAAATTGGTAGACCATTCTCTTGTCTTTGCCAATAATACCTCAAATGATGTCACAAAGAGTTTGCGAAATTATTTTATAGAAGAAGTGAGTGAGTAAATAATACATGGTCATAGAGATCACTAATCCAGAAATTGTATTCATGTTTTATGAGTACAATGTGTGTAGTCTTTTTGTTATATTATATTTTTTATATATTGTTATATAACTATAGTTATATAATTATATTCTGTTGGTTGTATACCAAATACCTCTGCTCACAGTAATAATGAAACTAACATTTTGTGCCTAAAGTTCATTCCAAGCTATGACATAAATTAAACCCAAAATTTTAGATCAGAAAAGTATATTTTATATGGAGAATCTGTAATTTTTTACTTTAGAGTCCTTTATATGCTTTATTTAAATATTATAATAAATTACAAAAACATTGATTTCCTAACATAAATGAAATTAGAATTATTGAAAGGATTTTCAGTAACTTTTGAGGAAAAATATTTTATAGCATATTGTACATGATTTTCTCAAACACCACTGTTTAAAATAATCTTCTTGAATAGTAATATGAATTCACTATAGAAAAAAGCTAATTTTGTATATGAAGACCTTTATAAAAACTATTTCAATGTTTTATGTTTCGGTTTCTGTATAACCCTTGGGTGGGCATTTGAAGACACCAAAACATACCTGTAGGGGGTTTGTGGATTAAGTAATAAGTGGTAGGACTCCCACTGGGACTTTATGCTTATCATCATCATCTTGGTACAGAAAATATTCAGACTAGTAATGATTCTGTACTACCTGCTGTGAGGGATTTCAGCTCCAATGTAACATTTAATAAAACATTATCACCAGAGTTCAGGAAAGCTGTATTGATAAGAGCTGTCTTTAAAAGACATTGGATGGCTTAGGGATTGCACATATATGCACCAGAAATAATGAAATAAAATAGATTCCATAAAAAGATAAATTTTCTTCTAATGAAAAGAAACAGTAAATAATGAAAAAATTGTAAAAGCTCAGATATAGAGAAAAAAATGTGTAAATGAAATATAATGTGTAAATAAAATACACATAGTACAAATGAACCAATAAATGTACAATTAAAAAAACAAAAAAAAGTCATAAATGGATATATGTATATATTTATGTATGTGGGGGTGTACATATGTATATATATGTACATATATATATAAAGAGAAATAACAGTTCTCTAATCTCTAAATATATATATATATACATAATGTATGAGTGTGTATATGCATATATATATGCTATAAAGGATATAACTTAGAGGTAACTAAATTATCTAAATTATAAATAAATAAATAAATACAATTCACATAATTTTGTATAAGTATATGCAATACATACATTTATATATTCAATCATAATCATATATTATACATATACACAGAAAAAGTACATATACATATCCATACACACATGCATATGTACACATATGTATATAATATTTATCTCTATTTTTAGCTTAGAGATAACTAATAACCAAGGGTTGAAATATTGTTCAAGATTGTAATGGCCTGATCAATTCCAAATTGCTATTGAGGCAACAAACTGGATTTTTTCTATTATTCTTAAACTATACTTTATATGAAGAAAAAATAAAAAGAAATATTTATTTTAATTACATTTCAAGCCAACTTACTAGGACAAGATGTTCTCTACCTTTCGTATCACTTCTTTTTCACTTTTTAATTTAAGAAATTGATGAAGATTAGCAACAATCAGCCTGTTTACATTTTCAATTTTATCTGAAATCTGGCTTAGTTTTTTTTTAAGAGCAAAGGTATCTAACTACAAGTTTGTGGGCCACAAAACTTGCAATTGTGGCCTGAGTCAGACTAAAATGTAATTGGAAAATGTTTGAAATAATAGTAATACAGTTAAACAAAAATAATGTTAATATATACTTTTCTACATTAATATGTATAGGCACAGAGAACTGTCTTTAATTGTGCCTTATACCACTGTCTTAAGGTGGTAAATTCCTCTGGGTAGAACTTTAATTGTTTAGGAATTATTCTGTGGCCCAGCCACTTCAGATGGAAATTACCTCATATAGGTCTCAAATTCTATGGAAACATAAATTATCCATCTCATGGTGTGAAGAAATATTTAATGTTAGTCGGAATCTTCTGATATCATTGTAGCTGTTGAATACAAAGGAGAATTGGGATCTTCTGAATCTCTGAATCCCAGAAGAATCTTGTTTTATTATCCTTTAAATCTAGAGTAGGAATTAAAATCTGCTATACCCAGCCAATGGGAGGCTATTAAATTTGTGTCTATTAGTGACATGTGAGATTCACAAAGTTAGAGAATCAACCCCAAATATTTATATAGACCATTTGAGTCTGACCTGTGGTAGAACATTCTTAGTTCATATTAATTTTACCTGTCATAGCTATATAGACCATCATTTCATTCTTTAAGCTCAGAAATAACTAGGACTATCATCACTATGAGCTAAAATGGTAACAATTCCTTCTTTCTTTCCTTCTTTCCTCCCTCCTTCCATCTCTCCCTCCTTCCCTCCCTTTCCTTCCTTCCTTCCTTCCTTCCTTCCTTCCTTCCTTCCTTCCTTCCTTCCTTCCTTCCTTCCTTCCTTCCTTCCTTCCTTCCTTCCTTCCTTCATTCCTCCCTCCCTCCCTCCCTTCTTTCTTGCCTTCCTTCCTTCTTACCTCCCTTCCTCCCTTTCTTTTTAACTTCCTTCTTTCATTGCTCCCTCTCTCCCTTTTTTCCTTCCTTCCTTCTTTCCTTCCTTCCTTTCTTCCTTCCTCTCTCTCCTTCCTCCTTCCTCATTTCTGTTATTGTTATTTTTATTCATTTCTCCATTGTTTTTTTTTTCTTTTTCTTTTGTACATTTGTAATGGTGTTTGGTACATGCCTTAACTACCTATAACTGTGTCATCCATGGAGTAGATATAGACATTCTACTTTGACTTAATATATAATTCAGAGAAGCCCACAAGCATCTTTAAAATGATCAAGCAGTGCAGACTGAAAATTTCCAACCCCCTTGTATTCCTCTAGAACTCTAACGGGATAAAATTTAATTTGTATAGCCTGAGACCATAGAGTGAATGAACACCATTTACATTACAAGTACATTGAAGAACTTAGATAAGGAAGCAAAATATATGGGAGAAAAAAGGGTCAAGCCTAATACTGAAGATACACAAAGGCTAGCAAACAACACCAAACTTTTTTAAAAATTAATTAATTCATTTATTTTAAGAAGAGAATCGTTTCAGAAAGCAGATTTAGAAAGATGATCTATTTGAAGAATAGAGATAGCTGGTAAAAATACATAGTGGTGAGAAAAGGCATGAAAATGTTGAAGAATATCTTGTAGTTCAGTTAGGCTATGATGTGAAATAGAAGAATTCCTATTTGAAAATGTTTAGTTAGGTTAATATCATGATCTGCTAAGATTCCATCCTACTTTAAGAAGTTTCTGAATTTTATTCTTTACCTTTATTGCCAATATCCTAGTAGAGAACTTCATTACTACTAGCCATGATTTTGTAATAGTTTTCAAACAGATTTTCTTACCCCCACTCTCTTACCCTTGTCATTGAAACATAGAAATAGACTACTTCATTATTGCTCTTCTGTTCATAAAAATCTTAAATCCATTACTATCATTAAGTAAATTTCAAATTCCTCTGATAATCACTGAAGTCCTTTTACTTCCTGGAAATATCCAATCTTAATCTCATCATATATCACTTTCCTTCATTTATACTATTATCTAGCCAAATTGGACTGTTCTTTTCTTAAAACATGGTGCTGCATTTTATTTCTGTGTCATTGGACATACCACATCCTGTTCCTAGAATACACTTCTCCCTTTTTTGAGAGTTTTATTTCTATCCATCCTTTAAAACTCAAATAACATTCCATATCTTTTATGAAGATTTCCCTGCTTTTTTTCTTTGGTTAGAAAGTTTTCTCACTAAGACCTAGTATAATTCATTGTTTAACAATGCTTCTTATCAAATGATATTGTGTATAATAGTTCTCACTGTTCTCACAATGCTTAATAAGACTGTAAGCTCATGGAATGAAAGAGCTTTATTTTACATAAATTTTATGTCTCTATTAGCAACTGGTATAGTCCCCTGCGCAGAAAAGATGCTTTATAAATGTTTTGTTTTTAAATAATAAAAGCATTGATGTACAACTTTAGGGGAGCAAAACCATTTTTTTGGTATATTATCTTATTTGATCTTCACAGTACTGAATAACTTCAATCCACACTTTATTGATTTAGAAGCTAAGACTCAGAGAACTTCTCAGCTGGGATTTAAGTCAGATCTTCTCTTCTCCAAGTCCAGCACCCTAGTAGGCTCCAAGAGATTTAACTGTTGAATATGCAGGGATTAGAAACTGAGTAGCTGAGGGTAGAATTAAGTAGGATGCAATGATTTTGGTATGATATTGATGAGAATCCCAGATCTCTGATTGGAGCAAGATAACATATGCTAATATGGAGAGAGCCTGAATTATATTTAAAAAAAAAAAATCTGGAAGCCTGGCTACTTTTGGAGGCAAGCCCTTGAGGCAAGGGAAGAGCTTTGATAGGATCCTTTTGTTCTTAAGCAGACCTTGTATTTTCAAGTAGGCACCCCTATAGCCATAATATCTGGTGGGTAACTCCAACATTTGGTGACTAACTGCATCATTTTGACTTCTCTGTATGGGGATAGCCTGGTTACATCCCCTAACCCCAACATTATTGGTGATACTATCAAATGAGATAATTTGGGAAATTCTTATTTTTAGACAAATTGCATAAAATGATAGTTCATATTTTATGCTCCTCAGTCTCCTAAAATTTCAGTTCTCAAACTTAAATTCCTCATTAGTACTTTTAAAAAGAAATAGTATTTCATTTAATTTTTCTAAGATGTTAACTTTTTTTTTTGTATCTCACCTTCACTTCTGAATTTGTTCTTTCTCTTCTCCTACCCAATTTGTTAAATTGTTAAATTAATTCTAATTCTAGAATATTGCCTAGAATATTGTCATAACCTACTAAATTTTCTCCCTCCTTCTTCCCTCCCTCTCTCCAATCTAACTTTCATATACTTGTCAAATGGTTATTCCCAAAACCAAGGTATTACTTTATAATTCTCTTGTGAAAAAAATATCTCCAGTGTTTTGCTTTTGCCTTGAATCACTCAAATACAAATACCTGTGTTTGTCATTTAAAATCCTTCACAATTTGGTTATTGTCTATGTTTCTAGACTTCTGATCATACACAATCCTCTCTTTTAGTACTCCATTGTGCAGTGAAAGCGGCTACTCCCCAAATAGCACCATTAATGTGCCCCTTCAGTAGCTTTGTATAAGCTACCCTTATTTCTCCAAATTCTTTCTCATCCTCTTAAAATTGGTATGATTCCATTCCCGATTCTCTTAGTGTATCTCTGTCTCTGTCTCTCCTCATTCCTGAGTGTTTTCTGAGTATTTCCTAACCATTTTGAATTTATATATATATATGGAGAGAGAGAGAGAGAGAGAGAGAGAGAAAGAGAGAGAGAGAGAGAAAGAGAGAGAGAGAGAGAGAGAGAGAGAGAGAGAGCCCAAGTTATACCAAAGTGTATATATATGCATATATATACACTTTGGTATAACTTGAGCTCTTTGAAAGCAAGGAACATTTCATGTTTTTCCCTTGTAAGTCCCTAGCACCTAGCACAATGAATGGTACATAGATACTTGTTAATTTCTTGATTGATTGATTTCTTCATCTGGAAAACAAGAAAACCTTATATACCTTATTCATCTCACAAAGCTGGCTTGAAGGTGAATATAGATTAATACACATGGGAAAACTTTGAAAGCTATAAAGTGTTGTACAAATGTCAGTTTGTTTTTTCAGTCATAAGCCATAAACAGTCATAAAATAGGCAGGTGCAGCTGAGCAAAATGTTTGTTATTATGTGTTTTGAGAATCTGTGACTCACAGAGATGCTGTTGGGTGCTGAGCATGTGACCATCAGAAATACAGTTGACGCTGCCTACATTTTTTCCCATGTGCAATGAGTTAGGAAAGCTAAGTAGGCATAAAAACAGCTCTTCTCAAAAGCAGCATGAACATGAAGCAACTCAGGAAGTTTCTGAAGCAATTTCTAGATAATTCTCCATGGAAACCATGAAGTTATCCTGGAAAGAACATTGCATTTCTTTTAGATCTGGCTCTAGGTCCCATGTTAGAAATTTTCTGTTTGACTTTGAGTATCCCATCCTACTTCTCTTTGCCTCAGTTTCCTTATATATTACATGGGGAGAATAATGTTTATACTGCTTTTCTTAAAGGGCTGTTGTCAAGATTACAAATTAATATTTAACCAAACAAGCATGTGAATTCAAACATTTATTCATGATAATTTTATTCAACAAGCATTTTGTTAAGCAGCAATTGGGTGCAGAACATTATGCAAGTTCCTAGAATATGATTATTTAAAACAGGCATAGACCCTGCTTTCAAGGAATTTACATTTTATTGTGAAGAGGCAACAGGTATTTGGATAAGCATAAAACAAGTGAAATTGGTGAGGAAAAGAATGTTATTATCAGTTTGGGGTGGAAGTTCATTTCTCTTGCAGCACAGTTTGTGTTAAATAAGGAGAAGATAACAAATATAGGAGATGATAACAAGTTAAATGAAGTGCAAATATGTGACTTTGCTCTATGATTCTTTCATGAAGTGTAAAGTTCTTTTTGATGAAATTAAAGGGGCATCTTAGAATTGATTGAATGAAGATTGGCCACATCCCCTGTGAATTTTATAAAGCTAATGTTGCCAGCTCTAGGTCATTTGAAAACAGAGAAGAAATTAGTGGAATAAGTCTGTTAGAAAGCATCAGAGTGATGGGGAAAAGATTTCTCTATATTCCTTCCCAGGCATCATGGAGTTTTATGCTGGAATTGTGAACTGTGTAGGAGGCACAACACATTTATGTCTGATGAGAGAGACAGGCAAACCACCAAAAAAGGCAGACACAAAGATAGACAGAGACAGTAAAGACAGATCAATTTTTTTTTTTTTAAATCTCTGGAAGCAAAAAAGTGAGCCAAGGAATAAGAAAGTTAACCTTGATATCCAGAAGTTGAGCAGTAGAGAGAACTAGCACTAAGGATCTAACAGAACAATCCATTCAAAGAAATATCATGTCCATAGAGATACTATGAGATGGAAAAGGACACTGATATGCTTCAGTGTCAGAGGTTTGAAGAAAAGAATTGTCAAGGTTGTATCTATTTTCTGCATTTTGTGTTCATTACTACTTTACTATATATCTGTGCTTGTTCTTCCTTCTGACATTTTTTTATATTTACAGGAAAATTTTATGAGGGGAATTATGTATAGTTTTTCACCTTATTATGCCATCTTAATAAATGGCTTTGCTTGAAACTGTGTCTGTTGGTTGAATGTTAAAAGTAGATACACTGATGGATGTTATGGGAACCACCTGCTAGTAGCTGCTGGGGATCCAATTCTGGCCAGCAGAACAGATTCCTTCATGTGAGAGGATGATAACAAGGAGACTGAGAGGCAGTTGCATTCTCTGACCTCTCTCCTCTTCCCTTTTGCCTCTGATTTATTTCATTTCCAATTCACAAGCAGCATCTGCTTCAGTAAAGGATGATTTGCAATTTCTTCAAGTGTGTTATGATTCACAGCTGTGAGGGCTTTCAATGAACTGGCCTGCCGCTTAATGGTACAGTCCCCTTTAATCCTTTATTGGATTTCTGGGTTTTGCACTTAGGTGTGGTCCTTAACAGGTGGGTGTTTGTGAACTACAGTTTCAGAAGTGAAGACTCACAGAATACTCTAAACTTGAGAGTAGTCATTAAATTAGTGTTCCTACTTGTAGATCTATGAATAATAATTTGGGGAGACATGCAAAAGGATGCTGTGTAATAATTATTACTCTTTTTTCTCAATATATAATAATGAAATTTTATCATAAGTAAAATTCTGAAAGATGGGACAGGGTAGGTTAAAGGGTGGGAGATATTTTCTGAATGAGTATGTTTTATATAGGAAGATAGCACCGTAGGTCTCTCAGTGTCAGTTTCATTTGTCTAAGCCTATCTCATCATCTCTGCTTGCCAAGTAATTTCTTTTGTTACCTCTCTGAGAAGTTGAGACATCTCAAAACTAGAAAGAAAAAGAGATATTAGGGAAATGAGAGTGGAATAGTGGGAAAATGGAAGGAAGTGGAATTATTACAAATTTTACAAATCCTGGTTGAACAATAAGGCATGGAATTCTATGACTAAAAACTCAGGAACACATTTGTGTGTCAGGGGCAACTTAAACCTCTGAGATCAGAATTTCACCTAAATAGTTCATTTGCAAAAAAGGAATAAATTTTAGCAATATCAACAATAAAATTTCTATTGGTTGCTTCTCTGTGGCTTAATTATACAATAGCCTCTTTTTTTTCATATGTGTCATCTGTAAAGAAAGTACTAAGTGTTGGACCTGTGGTATTTTCATTAGTCTATGAACAATTTTTTTTCTTAATTGGATATTAGTCTATGACATAGACTAATGTATGTAATTAAACTGAGAAGTAAGATAAAGTCCTGCCTCTGACACAGTATTGTGTCAAGTATAGCCCTAGGGAAATCATCTAACTTTTCATTGCTGTAAACAAACATCCAATTTACATAGTGAAAGTGTAACCAGAATTGTTAGGGAAATCCCTTTACTTGGGAGTTTCCCTTGTCAAAGAAGCTACAAGTACAGTCCTTATTCAGTACTTATCCTTATCCCTAGAGAAACTATTTTATTTTCTTCTTGACTCCTGGATGATGCTTCCATCCCACCCTTCTTCTTGCCTTCCCCCCACCCTTTTCTCTGTTCTTCCTTCTCTTCCTACATGCCTCCTTGTCTGCCTTGCTTTTTTCCTCTTTCCCTCCCTCCCTCTCTTCCTTTCTTCCTCTTTTCTATCCTTTTTTTCTCCTCTCTTATATTTGTCCTCTTATTCTGCAATCCCTATTTCAACCAGTTAGAAAATCATTCACAAAATGACCTTCAAACTTTGATATTTAAATATATGCATCTTCTCTTATCCACCCAGCTGTGACCTTCAAAATTCATACCACTACCTACCTTGCCTGTGCATGTGGTGGGATGCTTATTAATATGCTCTCATTTGGGATGATATTCTCAGTTGAATTATGCTTTTCTTTACTTTCTTTTATCCCTCCCTCATTTCTTTTCTTTATTTCTCTCTATGAACTCATTACCTTCTCAAATCTTTTTGCATTGTCCTTTACCACTTAGATTTCTCTCTATTTCTCTCCCTTACAACTTTATTAAATTCTATATTTCTTTCTAGTCTTCCTCATTTTTCTCCAGAATTTCTCTACTATGCTCCAGCACAGAGTAACCTGCTCACTCCACCCCCATTTTCCAGCTATTTTTCCCCCTATGTGTAGTCTTCTCTCCTTAGATTGTAAGCTCTTGATGGCAAGGGACTCTGTTTCTACTTGTGTTTGTATATCCAGTACTTAGCATAGTATCTAGGATATAATAAACTTTTGGTTGAAATGCTTCTTGGTTTGCTGCCTGATAGTTCCATTTTTTACTCTCCTCATTGTTCCTCCTCTCTAAGATAGTATACTCCATAACTTATTGAAGATAAAACGAATCAACTGAAACAGTGAGTTTACTATGATGGCCCTAAGTATGTGTGTGGGCAAAAGATTGTCTGCTCATTTTTCAACTTTGACAACCTAAATCATTCATGCTGTGTCAATGATTTTTGGGAAAAGAATTTCCTGAGTTCCATCTTGAAATGTCTTTTTTATTTCCATTATTTTTGATTTTTTCCCTATTACTTTAAATGAATTTTGAAGAACTATAGGAAAGAAACCTAAGCTTTAGAGATGTTGTAAATAATTCAGTATTCTTCAGTTATGCTGATATTAACTAATTCAGTGTTTAATTATGATACAGATTTTAAAAATAAAATCAAATACTTCCTTGCAATTGGGTATTATCCTATTTTGTTAAGAAGAACAACAACAATAATAGTGAAAATAACAATGACAATAAGAAAGAAGAAAATCTGATAAAAATATAGGAAAATATTTTCTTTATGAAATAATGGAAAATAAAAAAAACAAAAAAAGTAAAACCAAAAGAAAGGAGGATACACTTATAACATGACAAACAGCAAATGAGAATAGCCACCATTTGCTGTGAGGTTCTGAAAAAATGAAATGATTCTTTATGCTTTGAAGTATATTAATTAAAATGAAATAGTTTATTTAAAAAGTTTATTCTGTGTATGAATGTTAAATATTAGATCCTTAGGAAAAACATTCCTTATTTTTTAAAGCACACTACTGCTGTAGAGGTATTGAGAATTTGTTTGTTAGGTAAGATGCTAATCTAATACAGCAAAATGTCACCTTAAAATCATGTTTGTATTCATTCACCTTCCTTAGCACGTTAATGTACTTCGCCTTTGACATCTTCCTAAATTGCACAGGATGCAAACCAGATTGACTCCTGGAACATTATCGATAATAATAACCAGAGAAAAACTGCAGAAACCATCAAATTCCCAGGGTTTCTAAATTATTCATTTACTTTGGTATAACCCTGGATGCATCAAAATGAACCCCCTTGCCTTATTAAATTACGATCCTCATTATAACTCTCAGAAGTGAAGAGTTAAAAATTCACAGGGGAGCAGTAATGGTAATATGTCCTAAGAGATGTTCATTTGGCCCCAGCTGTCCATTTTGTTCCAAATGCTAAATGCTTTAATATACATAGACTATTATTTCCATAGCAAGTGGCTATGCAAGATGAATTATTTATTGCATGACAAATACCAAATACTCGGCATATTATCAAACACAAAGGCATTTTGCAGTTGACCCCTGTGTGTAAATTTGCATTAGAGAATTCATTATCTTTTTCTCTAAGTCACATTGAAGTTATATGCTGCTATCAGGCAGTGAGAACACAGGTTACCTGGGCTTTGATTTAACTGTAGTTCTCCCTGTATGGTAAGAAACCAGTTTGCAGAATTGAAGACATGCAGGGACCACAGCCAGGCGACATGTGAAAGGCTCCCCATTTGATACAGAGAGTAAGGTGAGCAAGAAAGACAAGCCCAAATTTAATTAAAATGTTATGAGAGCCAAAAATCGGCACAGAAGACAAAGTAAAGGCGACTGGGGTTTCTACCTCCTGAAGTGTGTGCCTTGCCAGAGATCACCCAGGTAATAAAATTCAAGCTGCTTTCCCCAGGCAGTGGGTGACCCGATCCTCTACTGTGAGCTGCATGTTTGCATTCCCAGAAAGCTGAGAAGAAAGTATTCTTGAATAAGAAATGGCCTCATTTTCAATTTGCTCCTAAGTACCCTGAATGTAATTTGATTCATCTTTGCAGTTTTCATGTGGATTTTACATGCCATCCTTGTCTGAATTGTCTGTACATCTTCTAATAATTTGGTTCTTCAGGGAGGGAGGGGCTCACCTTGAAAACTCACAGCTCCAGACTAGTTCCCAAATAGGCAAAGAGAGTTTGTTAATTATCCAGCGTGTTGGGCAGCCTAAGAAGGGTGTGTGTGTGTGTGTGTGTGTGTGTGTGTGTGTGTGTGTGTGATTACTATTATTGAAATGAGGAATGGGATACTTTTAGCAGGTGAAACTTTAGATACACAGTCCATCAGATTCTTAGCCAGACCCTCTCAATTCAGTGAAAGTGGATGACCCCAAGATTTGCTTTGCTTGTGAGATTTTTTTCCTCCAATTCCAACTGGACTGCAGATACTGCAAGAAAATCCTTTCTTATTATGGTATTTTGGGCCTTCTATTTCCCATCTCACCTGGAAATAGGCAGTGCAGAGGAGTGAGAAAATGGAAAGAACAAAGAAAAAAAAAAGGTAACAAAATTGCATTCAACCTCAGAAGAGATTTGTTTTGAATTCCAGGTGAAGGTTTGGGAAGCTGTGAGTCTCACCTAAGTCAGTCCCACATGTAACACACCTTCTAAATATAATTTCCCAACTGTTCTTTCTGGCAGGAAGGTCTTTTGTATTTTTTAGGGCATCTAAAAGATTCCAACATTATATTTGCATCTTTCTGTTATTTTTGGTACTTATTTGCCAGGGAAGAAAAATTGTGTGCTGATGCTGAAAGATAGAAATGTTGAAAATGTTCAATTTAGCTGAAACTTCAGAGATCATAATGTAGAAAAACATTCTTTTTACAGTTAAAGATCTCATTTTGGCTGAAGCCCAGTGAGGTTAAGTACATTGCTCAAGAGTGCATGGCTAATTAGCAGCAGAGCTGGGATTAAGACCTAGTACACCAAATCCTGTCACACTGCCACTTTCTTGAAACTGGGTATAGTTTACTATAAAATAACTGAAGCTATAGAAAGAATTATATTTGATTAAGCAGGTATTTATCTAGGGGTTGTGCCACACTGGAAGAGTTGTTTTGGAAGACATGATCTATAACATGACTTCTAAAAATTTTTCAACTGACAACTACTTTTCACCTGAAAAATTCTTTATGTGATGCTGTTACATAGATACATAAAATAAGTATGCCAACCTAACATGTACTGATTTAAAAAAATGAAATTTGTTTTTAAACAATTCTTTCATGTATATATATTATCATTTATTAAAGATAAAATCAAATTTGCACACTAATAAGATGGATGTGCTTGTCTATTTTTACATAAAGAATTGAATCTTGGTAGAATATTTGACACCTTTTACAGCAACCAATTTTTTTTTGCAACCCCACATTCAGTTTAAAAAGGTTTGACCTATAAGGTCTCTTCCTAAATTCTGTAATATGAATCCTTTTACATCACTCCGTAACTCATCTATGGATGACTGGCCCTGTGTGCCTAATCAATGAATCAAGAAGTTATTAAAGGCTTATCATGTGCCCAGAACTATGTTAAGTGACAGGGATACAAAGGAAAAAGTAAAACACAAAAACATTACCTACTTCAAGGGACTTGAATTATAATGGAAGCAACAATAAATAATAAAAGTTAAAAACATAATAGAAGGAAGTTAAATTGAGAGAGGAAGGCACAATGTCTAGGGGGAAGGAAAAGGTGGTATTTGAACTATATCTTTTTTTAGCTTTTTATTTTCAAAATACATGCATAGTTTTCAATATTCCCACTTCTAAAACCTTGTGTTCTAAATTCTTTTATCTCTCCCTTTCCCCACTCCCTCCCTTAGACAGCAAGTAATACAATATAAATTAAATATGTGTAATTTTTTATACATATTTCTACAATTATCATGCAAGATAATCAAGAAAAGTTATATCAAAAGGGAAAAAATGAGAAAGAAAACAAAAAAAAAAACAAGCAAATAACAAAAAGATAAAAATACTATGTTGTGATCACACTCAGTCCTCACTGTCCTTTTTCTGGAAGCAGATGGCTCTTTCCATCACAAGTCCATTGGAACTATACTAGAAGGATCTCTGAAAACAGATGCACAAAACAATGCTTAGAACATTGCACTCTCCAACCTGGAAACAGAGTTCTACTTTAAGAAAGAGTTAAAAGTCAAGTAATAGCCTATAGAAATGAATAGACAACAGAAAAAGATTCTGACCAAAGAAAGTTACTATGTTAACAGGGAAGATCAAAATATATATTCAGAAGACAAGAAAGTGAAAGCTCCTACATCCAAAGCTTCCAAGAAAAATAAGAATTTCTCTCAGACTATGGAAGAACTCAAAAATAATTTTGAAAATCAAGTAAGAGAGGTAGAGGGAAAATTAGAAAAATAAATGAGAGTGATGCAAAAGGAAATACAAAAAGCTATGTTGAGAAGAATGCCCTAAATAGCAAAATTAGCCAAATGGGAAAAGAGGTACAAAAGTTCACTGAGGAAAATAATTCCTTAAAAATTAGAATTGAGCAAATAGAAGCCAATAACTTCATGAAAAATCAAGAAACAATAAAATAAAACAAAAATGAAAAAAAAAGAAAATGTGAAATATCTCATTAAAAAACAACTGAGTTAGAAAGATTATTTTAAAGGTATTGGTCTACTTGAAAGACAGGATAAAAAAATAACAATGGTAATTATGAAAGAATTTTGCAATGAGTTTATCTGATGAAGACCTCATTTCTCAAATGTATAGGGAATTGAGTCAAATTTATTTAAAAAAAAAACAAAACCCTTTTCTAATTAACAAATGATCAAAAGATATGATCTAGCCACAAAGGATTGTAAAAATATGTTTATCCTTTGTCCTAACAATACCACTATCCACTATTGGACAACAAAAGAGATTTTAAAAAAGAAAAAGAATCTCTCTCTCTCTCTCTGTCTGTCTCTCTCTCTGTATATATGTATGTATGTATGTATATATAGGAGATAATCTAAATTTTGGTTCTTGTAAAAAAATGTAACCAACTACCACAAACCTAAAATTAAAAAATGTTTTCTATTGGCCCTAAATATGTTTTTGAACTATAGTTCTCATCAAAGAATCATTTTTAATATAGATGGAAAGAAGTATAGTCTAAAAGCTCTAATGTCAGCCTTTGGTAAGCAACCCTTCATGTGCAAAACAAGTAAGGCTTGTCTTTTATTAAAAATTATTGAGACCTTTCTTGAACCTTGATTATCTTCAGAGACTAAAAGTTCAAGCTGTTCACCTCATTCCTGTTCATTTGAATACAAAGCATACACAAGGTGTTCCAGGTTCTGGAATGGTAAAAATTGAGTGGTAAAAAACAGCGGGCAAATCAGCAAGGGAATTTCACTACCTTAAATCAATTCAAGCTGTCCTTAATGATTATGTCCTTCCTTAGTTTAGCTAAGTAAATGTATTAACCATTGAATGACCTACATTTCAATTTTGTTTTAAAATGAAACAGAAACTATCAGTGCATAAGCCTGAGGAAGGCCTAGTCCAGAACAGATGTTCACAACTGATTCTATATTTCTTTGACTTGAAATAGATTATTATCCTATTCTATACTCTTTATTTAAACAAAAATGCATATAGTAATCATTGCTGTGAAGATACCAGCAGGGCAACAAAATGAAAAAATTCACCAAGGAAAATATAAGCAGAAGAATTATTGTATTCAAGGAAGTTGGATTGTACTGAGGGATGGCATATATATATACATATATATATATACATATATATATATAATATTGAGGTAAATACAAAATTCTTTGAGGAGGCAAAAAGGTAACAATTGGAAATATAGAAGGACTCCCATAGAAGGTGGTAAATGAGATAAAATTTGAATAAGATAATATTTTTAAGAGGTGAAGGTAAGGAAGAAATATACTCTACACATCAGAGCTGCTTATTCAAAGGTATGGAGATAGGAGATTGCATATCAAGTTTAGAAATCAGAACACAGATCAATTAGAATGAAATTTAGATTAAGGGAAAAGATAAGGAAAATGGAATAAGCATGTATTGTGCTTCTACTGTGTGACAAGCATTTTGCAAAATACTTTTCTTTTTTCATTATTTTTTTTTTTCTTTTTTGGAGACAATCAGGGTTAAGTTACTTGCCCAGGGTTACATTGCTAGTAAGTGTCTGAATCTTGATTTACACTCAGGTCCTCTTGATTTCAGTACATGTGTTCTATCCTCTGTGCCATCTACCCACCTCTGCAAAGTAGTTTTAAAATGTTTCATTTGATTTTTACACAAACTCTGTAAAGTAGGTACTATTATTTTCTCCATTTGACATTTGAGAAGGTTGAGACACATAGAGGCTTAAGTGACTTGCCTGAAGGCATGTAGTTAGTAAATGTTTCAGACTATATTTGAACTCAGATCTTTCTGATTCCAGGCCTAGTGCCCTATTTATTGTGCTGCCTAATTATCAAGAGCAATAAGAGGCAAGACTTATAAGGTAAATGTTAGCCAGATTGTAAAGGGCTTTAAATCTCACTCTTGAGAAGTTTGTATTTTAACAAGAGGCTCATGCTCTTTTATCCTACACATACTACTGAGAATTTGAAGTGACAAAAGAAATAGTAAAGTGAAGTTGGGAAAATTATTTTCATACATTTGTTATTATAGGACTCCTGTAGAGTCATGTAATGACTCCTGAAATGCTGCACCTGGTCATAGAAAATTAACTGTAGCATCCACGATGCTTTAATATTCTTAGCTTTCTTTGAAATTCACAATTGCCTTTCATCAATGCAAAAATGTCCACTGAAATCAAGCCAAATAATTATTTGACTTGTCAATTATTTACAAGTATAGTTATGAATCTGTCTTGGCTTCTTTAGGTCTTGATTCAGACCTCAACCAATCAGTTATTAATCAGAAAGCTATGCATATGTGGATGGGTGGGGCAAGCAAAAAAACAAACAAACAAACAAAAAACACTTATTAACTACTTACTATGCCACTGTGCTGGGCAATTTAAAAGTATCACCTCATTTGATCCTTAAAACAACTCTATCAGATAGGTTCTATTATTATCTACATTTATAGTTGAGGAAACTGAAATTTAAATGACTTGTCCAAAGTCACACATGATGAATTTGAGCACAAGTCTTTCTGGGCCATTTGGACCCAGTTTCAAGTTATAGATCTGGAGGTCTTTCCCCCCCATCTCCAATGACTTCAGTTACTACCCAACTGTATCAACAAATTGACCTTTTACTTGTAGTTCTGCTTTAACAAAATCAAAGCTAGAATTTTTTCTTACTTTCTACTGGGGCTTTCTCATTTTTAAGTCATGTTATTATTTTCCTGATGCCATGTTTTTCTTCAAGAATGAAAAAAAAAAACAAACAACTTGTGATAAGGACAAGCTGGCTCACTGGGGATCCTACTGGCCTCTTTCTCCTTTCCTTTTTTCCTTCCCTTTCCCTTTCTTTTTGCTTTTCCCCTTCTCCATCCCCTTTCATTTCTTTTCCCCTTCCTCTTTTCCTGGTCCCTCTCTCCTTTTCCTTTTTTTCTCCCTTCCTCTTTTCCCCTTTTGCCTCCCCTTTCTCTTTTGGACTTCCCTTGCTTTGCCCCTTCAGTCTAAATAGGGTATAATATCCTTACCTGTGGGTGCTTGGCAAAAAGGAATGTAAACTTTGATTACTGAAACCTTGCAAGATTTACAAGCTAGATTTTTTTCCCTTAAAGAACTCAATAACCCTGGCTCTCTTGGATTGGTCAATAAATAGGTCCTAGCCCAAGCCCTACCTGAATAAGATTTAGACCCTGATAACTCAGAGTAGGCATATTTTTAATCCTCCTGCTCTATAACTTGCTAGTGGGCCCAAAGGGCTCCTGAGAAAAAAGTGAGGCTGGTCACTTTGCATAGTTCTCCTTCATTTAAATCCAATTTGCTTATAAGTCATGGCATCACCTTTCTGATGCTATGGTCCTTTTTGAGAATTAAGCACAAATAAAACCTGGGTTTTCAAGAGTTTACATCAAAGACTTCTATATATGGAAAACACAGTGGAGTTATTAAGGATTGATTTTAATATATAATTTTCTGTCTCAATGTTGAATGATATGGGTACTATTTTCCTGGGGAAATTATTTAAGGTACCAAAATTCATAGTTATAGTAGTGACTTCTATGTTACTGACATGCCTTGTTCAAACAGCAAGTATCAGTCCATTTCCTCTAATAATACCTCCTTTGCCCTCATAACTCTTTACAAGTGACATCCTGGAAGAAATATAGAGGCATCCAGATAAAGTACTCCACTCTATTTCCCTAAAAGGATGGTATTTATATTGAGAAAACAATAGCCTAGAAAATTACTGGGAAAGATGCATATCTGTATCAATTTAAGGAGCAGAATAGATAGAAGTGAGGTTTTTCAGTATAACTAAATGGAAGACTGATTTTAGGATTACAAGTTAAATAGTACTATAATATCAGTGACGATACTGAAAACTCACTCAGACGCTATGCAATTTTGTAATGGTGGTGTTTATATTAGAATAGCGTACATTTGATGCATTTTTTTCATTTAGAGACCTCATAGCTAGAGCTTGAAGTATGAAAGGCTTGTGCTCAACTCCTGTTCCCAGTGCTTACTACCAAGGACAATTTATTCATCATATTTAATTGTAACCTTCAGTATAGAAAACTCCTGGGAAAGAATTTCCTTTATCAGAAAACATTTATTTCCTCTATAATTTAGTATTTTTTAGTGTTGCCTAGGTCACCAACAGATTAAATGACTTGCTTAGAGTGATACAGTCAGTATATAATAGACATGAAACTTTAATGCATTTTGGGGGCTAAATTCTCTACTCCATAATATTTCTCATCATATCTTGATGATAGGCCTAACAATTAGTCTTCTACCTCTCTATACATGTGTCCCATCCCCCAAGGTAAAAATAATAATTTAGCTTCATTACCTGTCTCTAAAGGTTGATGCAAAACTATCATGATTGTAATTATGATCAAATAGTTAGAATTTTGTGCTTTAAGCTTCACATTGTGCTTAACAAATGTTTTCTCATTTTATCTTTGCAGCAATCCAGAGAAGTAGATACTATTATCATCAATATTTTACAGATCAGGAAACTGAGATTGAAATAGGATATATAATTTAATCAAGCTCACACAGCTAGTATGTGTGATTAGATTGGAACTCAGCTCTTAACTCCAGGCCCATCATTCTACTACTATATGCTTTGTAAATTTGAGTGCTAAGTACATCTCAGTTATCGTCATTTGTTTATATAATTGTCCTGAAAAAAAGAAATTTCCTAAGAATTACAGGAAAACATATGAATTATCTACTTTCCCTCAGCAGGAGTAACCCAGTCCTTTGGTGAGAATAAGAGGCTCAGCATAAGTGAGCAAACACTTATGTCTCCAGAATTCAAAGTTTGTCATTGATTTTTTTTTTTTTTTGGGTTAAGGAAATTGAGGTTAAGTGACTTGCCCAGGGTCACACAGTAGCAGGTGTTGTGTCTGAGACCAGATTTGAACTTAGGTCCTCCTGACTTCAGGGCTGGTGCTCTATCCACTGTGCCCCCTAGCTGCCCCTTGTCATTAACTTTTACAATAAACTTGTGGACAA
This sequence comes from Myrmecobius fasciatus, assembly GCA_023553655.1. Lineage (NCBI taxonomy): Eukaryota > Metazoa > Chordata > Mammalia > Dasyuromorphia > Myrmecobiidae > Myrmecobius > Myrmecobius fasciatus. The sequence goes on along the minus strand of JAJPUD010001683.1, from coordinate 58,651 downwards.
ACCACAATTAATCTTTAAGTTGTAAACTGGGACCATACTGCTTAACTAGGAAAATATTTATTGATTTCCTTCTCCTTGGCATTCTTTTGACATTGCTAGAATGGAACCTGTAAGGGAAAGTACAGTTTTTCTCTCCCTAATCCAAATAAAATCTAATTATTAACTTTCAGAAATCAGAGACAAGACCTGATATTTTTATATTTTGCACTGTTCCTTTTATGTAGTGAGGTACTTATTAGATATAATGTTGAATGAACAAACAAATGCATTTTGTTTTTTGTTGAGGCATTTTTTTCAGCTATGTATTTCTCATTTGTGACAATATTTTGAATTTTCTTGGCAAAGTCACTGGAGTAGCTTGCCATTTCTTTCTTCAGCTCATTTTACAGATGAAGAACTGAATGGGGTTAATTGAATTACTTGGAGTCATACAGTTAGTAAGTGTCTAAAGCTTGATATGAACTCATGAAGAATTGTATTCTTGATTTCAGATTCAGCACTCTATAATACTGCACCACCCAGCTGCCCAACAAATTCATTAGTGAGTGGTAAAAACAACTTAAGGAAGGGAGTAACCAGGGGAAGGTTACTTTGTCCCAAAAACCTAGAAAGAAGAAAGTATCTAATAAGAGAGAGTCATTGTTGTTTCAGACACCTGAAAAGCAAAAAAAAATTTAGAAAAGACCATTGTATGATAACAAAGTTTGCAACATGTATAGAAATTTCAATGGAGGAACTCAAAGACCCTGCAGAAAGTTTTAAAAGAGTAATAAAAAAATTGAATACAACACATTTTATTATTCTTGTATTTGATTTATTTACATAATTTCCCTAGTTACAATCAAAAATCAATATTTTAACATTTGTTTTTAAAATTTTTGAGTTCTTTGAGGATGAGTGAAACAAGCAGAACCAGAAATATATTGTATAGAATAACAGCAAGAATGTTTGATGAACAACTATGAAAGACTTGATAAGACTTGATTCTTTTCAGTAATTCAGTGATCCAAAGCAATCTCGATAGACTTTGGACAAAAAATGCCATTTGCATGCAAAAAAAAAAAAAAAAGAACTAAGGAGACTGAGTGTAAATCAACACATACTTATGTTCACTTCTTTTTTTCTGAGAGCATCCTGCTCATCATCCCATAGAACAATAATATTCTACCTCAAACACATACCACACTTTATTAAACCATTTCCCAATTGATGGGCATTCCCTTAATTTCCAATTTTTTGGAAGAGAGATGCTATGAATATTTATGTACCTATAGATCATTTTCCTTTTTTTTTTTTTAATCTCTTGGTATTCATGATTAGTAGTTATGTTGTTAGATCAAAGGATAGTCATTAATTTATAGCCATTTGGGCACAGATCTTATCTTTCAATGATTTATCAATTGGGGCATAACTTATTTTTTTTAAATTACTCAGTCCCCTCCATATTTGAGAAATGAGCCCTTATCAGAGGAACTTGTTTTGAAATTCTTTTTATAATTACTATTGCTAAGTGTATTACTCACTTCCATTTATTCTCTTTCTCCTTTCAATTCATCTCTCCTCAAAAGTGCTCTGGTATTGACCATTATCTTCCCCAATATGCCCTCACTTTTATCAACTTCCCCCCTTTCCATATCCCATTCCCCCCTATTATCCTGCAGCATAAGATAAATAAATCTATTTTTAGTATGAATAAAATTGAGTAAAGAGTTATTTCCTCTTTGAGCAAATTCTGATGAGAGTAAAGTGCAACACTTTTTTTCTATTAAAAACAACAATAAAAACAAATAGATAAAACACAGAATTGTACTTTTAAAATATTATCTAGAGCATTATTATTAAGAAGCAACTCAAGGAGCTTTCATAGTGGAAATAGGGGAAAAGAAAGAATGCCCATTTTACTCAGTAGTGTTGATTTAGTTTTTAGAAATGCTAGATATCATGATAAAATTTCTTGTCACCTGAATAAAAAGTAAACAAACTTCTTATATGTCTAAAAATTGATCAAATTATATATGTATATACAAATGCACATGTGTATACACACATACATATGTGTATATATGTACACATATATAGACATATGAATTTATCTTTAAAGATGATATGATGGTGTAGAAATACTCAGAGAATTAGTAAATAAAGACATTCCAGAATTTATATTTACAGGAAATAGAATGTATATCTACAAAGTAATCATTATTTCAACATAGAAACTATATAATTCATAAAGAAATGAAAAGATAATTTTCATTCAGAATCAAGAAGAAATGTGCAAGTTATTGTGTTCAACTATTATAAATATAGATATATCTATATTATATAAGATTTGTATTACTACAATTAAAAAAATAGCCTCTGAAAAATAAAGGCAATCAATTCACTGCTCATAGTTGGATCATGCCAATAAAACAAAATATAATAAAAATGACATACTATTTGAAGTCATTTAGACAATTACTGCCCTGCTGTTCAAATTTCCAAGATTGTACTTTATTGAATAATCCAAAATATTCACAAAATTCATTTGAAGAACCACAAGATGTAGAATGTCATGGGAAATAATGAATAAAAAAAATATAAATGAGAGAGAATTAGTATTAGTAAACTGCAAACTAAATTTAAAAATAATACCTATTAAAAGTACAGAAACAAAAATCAATGTAGTAGATCAAAAAAGAGAGATAAAAATAATTAAAATAATTATTTTATAAATAATTAGAACAATTTTATGAATAATTAAAATAATCAAAAACAAATAAACAAAAGTAAACAGTAGTTCCATGTTTGTTAAGCTTCACAATAATATAAATTGTCAGGAATAAGACAACCTTTTAAAAAATGATTTAGAAAAGCTGAAAATCAGTTTGATAGAAATTAGGTTTAGACCAACAATTTATGCTTTACATTATAATAAGCTCAAAGTGGAAATGTATGCACATCAAATGTCACACCATTAAAGAACAGTCAAGTGGAAGAATCTTTTTATGTGTTCAGTTATTTAAAATCTAATCTTTTTTCACAACAACAACAAACAAAACAAAACAAAGCAAAACAAAGCAAAAACTCCAGGCATCCAAGTTGCTTCTCTTTCTTGTCCTTTCTCATCTTTGACACTTCAGTTGCTGTTGAATAGTAAAGAATTTCCATGCTTTGAATTTTCCTTGTTGGCTTGCAACCTTGCTATTATCAATTCATTTTCAGAGAAAAATCCAATTAGTTCAAATGAAATTAGCCAGATAATGACATCACTTGGGTACTTAAATGATAGAAATAATGAGCAAATATTTTCTTCCCCCACCCACTTTTTTCAGCTTCCTTTTAGAATATGAACTTCATATTAGAATATAAGCTTCTTAAGGGACGAAACTGTCTTTTTTGCTCTTATTTGTATCCCCATCACTTAGCACAGTATCTGGTAGATAGTAAGTATTTAATAATTGCATGTTTCTAGATTAAGATTGCCTGCAGGTGGAAAAAAATGATCTTCATCATTTATAGCCCTTCATAATATGAATGAAGAATTTCTTTATATATTTTTTTTGTAATTTTTTCCCTTTCATATACTCTATATTGAAATCAACCTGATTTAATTGTTTTTTTTTTCCCCCACTAAATTCACCAGTATGTCTTCTGTACCTTTTCAAAAAATGTCTTCTTTGTCTGGAATGCTCAACCTTCTCATCCTCGCTTCCTGAAACATATGATTTATTATTTTTTTCAAATCAAGATCCACATTCTATCTTTCCTCCATCCTCCCTTTCTTGAGAAACAAGAAAACTTAATCTTCTCTTACAAATATGTATAATCATTCTAAACAAGTTCTTTCAGTATCTCTGAATGTGACTGAACTGTTTATGTCCTAGACTAGAAATTTGCATCAGAAAGTTAAGACTCTTAGGGAAGGTGTTTCAGGAAAATATTGCTCCTATCATTGTCAGTTCATATAAGTCTTAAAGGTTTCTTTGAAAAAATTCCCCTCTTTATTTTTGGCATAACAATTGTATTCATATTAATAATATTCATATATTGACTACAATGATTATAATAGTAACAGTATCAATCTTCAAAATAATATTAATATGCAATAACTTGTCAAGCCATTGATTAAATTAAAGGTACCCTTCAAGTTCCAATTGTTTACTACAACAAAAAAGAACTGCTATAAATATTTCTGTACATATGGGTCCCTTTCTTCTTTATTTGATTTATTGGGGGTGGTATAAACTTAATAACAGCATTGCTAAGTGAAAGGTTCTGCACTATTCAATACCTTTTTGCACAGTTTCAAATTGCTTTCCAGAGTAGTTGGACTAATTCATAGCCCCACAAACAGTGCATTAAATGTCCCTGTTTTCCTATAACCCCTCCAACATCTGTGATTATATATTTTTGTCAACTTTGTCAATCTGCTGTATCTGAGGTAGAACTCTAAACTTGTTTCAATTTGTATTTCTCTGATAATTATTTGTTTGAAGTATATTTTATATCATTATTGATAACTTAGGTTTCTTTGACTGAAAAGTACCTATTCATATCCTTTGAGCCTCTATCAAATAGGGGATGGTTTATTCTTATAAATTTAAATCAGTTCCCTATGTATTTTAGAAATGAATCTGTTAGTTAAGAAACATGCCCCCCTCCAATTTTTTCTATTTATTTTTTCTCTTCTATTTTAAGTTTGCTTGCAAAACTGTTTTTAAAGTTCATGCATTTAAAAATTTCCATTTTCTGCCATCCTTTCTATTTCTTGCCTGAATTATCCCCCTAACCAGAGAACTTACAGGAAAATATTTTCAACAAATAGAACAAAAGATAAAGTTCTTAGTCAAATAAGGGACAGAAGAGACTCTATGAGATAAAATAGTTAGTATATAAGTTTAATTAAATAAAATTAAGTTTTTACACAATAAAATTAATGAAATTATGAAGAGAAACTATAGAATGGGAAAATGTTTCATATATCTCTGCTAATTGTCTCATGTACAAGTCATCTAGAGAACTAACACAAATATAATATTAAGAAACATTACCCAATAAGTAAATATTTAAATAATAAAATATTTTATTTAAAAGGAAGAATTACAACTTACAAATAACTATTCAAAAAGATGTACTACATAATTAAAAGAAATGACAAAGATAATTAATAATAAGACATTACTATGAAATAAACTGTTGCTATAAAATCCCTTTAGGGTGGAATTAGGAAAGTACTTAGCAAATTCATTAACTTATTCATTTTATGTCAAGGATGATCCATGTCACAAGTGGAAGAATGTAAAAATTATTTTTAAAGTTTTAGTAGCTCTACAAAAGAAATAGATCCATAGTAGAATAGTTTGAACTTCATAGATTTTATTTTTATTTTTTATTTCTTTTTTTCTTTTTGCTGAGGCAATTGAGGTTAAGTGACTTGCCCAGGGTCACACAGCTAGGGAATGTTATGTGTCTGAGACCACATTTGAACTCAGGTCTTCCTGACTTCAGGGCTGGTGCTCTATCCACTGCACCACCTAGCTGCCCCGAACTTCATAGATTTTAAAAGGAGACACTGTAACA